>JAMKCH010007530.1:0-31045 GCA_023653785.1 Ophioderma brevispina | reverse complement strand
CCTGTCCTTAAAATGGCAGCATATTGCATTCATATGAGTTTCTTTTTTGATTGTACTGCTGTTTCTTGCACTACAGATTAGATTTACGGCGTATTCTCAAACGATGTTTAACGCTAATCAATGGTAAAATCGCAATTTAAAGCACCTGCTAAAATAAAACGCAATTCTCAAGAATGGATAACTTTAAACGCTGTTTTAAATTTTAGCCGAACATCGTTTTAAAACCACGTCTTAAAACGTTATAAATTTAGTCATTGGTCCGGGGGGGTAGTTTTAGTTTAAGGCGTGTTTAATATAGCGCTTTTCTTCAATGCCCTGATATTTTCAGCATATTATGATACAAGTGGTTAGACTAGGTTGTCTCTCTATTTCTCTATCTCTTCCGAGTCGTCAGTGATGTTCACCAAACTACCGAAGGCATTATTGACATATACAAGTATTGTGTCGCGCATTTATAGGCGAAGATACGTCAAAGTTCGGTGGATGATATTTACGGCGTTTTAAATATCGTGGTTAGCTAAACGACTTGAATACCGTATTGAACCTGCGGTTTTTTTAAACTGTCCGTTAGCTAAACCACAGTTTAGACCTAACCACGTTTATTTTAAACATTCGTTTGAGAATACGGCTCCTAACTGTTTCTCTCAACTTCTATTATTACCGGTATTATGTTTTAGGAAATAGTAATTCCTTTTTTTGTAAAGCGCTTTGACCTTAATTTAATTTGATATGGCGTCATATCAAATGCTTTTTGTATTGTACTGTTTGTATCTATGGTCAATCTCATCCATTCATTCACTTACGTAGTTATTACGTAGTTATGACGCAATGAGGGTTACCGAGGCTGTACACAATCAATCGGTAAAATAATAATTCTTTTTGTGGCAAAAATGTTTTGTATCTTGAATCAATCTGTGAAAATCAAAGTAAAGTAGTGAAAATTCTCTTCGCTTCTCTATAGCTTCTCTTTATTTTTTACAATTCAAAGCCAATAAATATGCTAACAAAACACATACACTCACACACAAAAAAACGAAACCTCAAGCAAATTATTACTCACCAAAGTTTCTTTTGCGTCAATAGGAATATTAGAAATTTACATTTATTCGTCTTGTTCCAGAAATAATATTTGACAGCTTGGTCCCAATCAAGTAAGTACTTTATCCTTCTCTTCACCCAGCCTCGATGTTCATGACATTTTATCTGTCCTTGATTGACTCTAAACAAAGAAATCGATAGCGTGACTTTACAGAGAATCACTTCCAACTTGTGAAATTATCAGCGTCGTATTGCCACCTGGGTCGCCATTAAAGTTTGTACAGGGGTCAAATGTCAAATTGATGATATTGTTGCAAAAGCCCTTTCAAATGTGTTCCTCTAATCATAAGGATTCAGGAAAGGTATAGTTTGCCCTGTCTGGGATGGATCGTTCAGAAGTTATTATCAAAAAGGTCAAAGGTCAATATCTACAGGGGTCAAAATGCAAAAAATGCACGGATTTTGATGAAAATGATCTCAAATTGATGCTTTTACCAATCTAATTCATATTCAGAATAGTTTGCCCTACCCATGATTACTTTTTACCATGTTAATGCCCTAATTTGACTTGACTCAATAGAGTTTAATGGACACGGGTTTACATTCCGAGTGTTACCATGGTAACGAGAGATCCTACATAGGGCAAATGAATCGGTTTGGTCAAAGGATCAATTTTGAGACCATTTTCATTCAAATCCATGCATTATTTTTGCATTTTGACCCCTGTAGGCCAAAAAGTTCACCTTTGATCTCTTTGCTAATAACTCCTGAACGACCCATCTCAGATGGGGCAAAATCTACCTTTCCTGAATCCTTATGACTAAAGGAACACATCGGTGAGGTTTTTAGCACAATATCAACAATTTGACCCTGTACAAACTTAATGGCGCCCTCAGGTGGAAATACGACACTGGCAGTTTTACAACAAGTTGGAAGTGAAAACTGAAATATAAATTTGGCCCAACTTATGAAGTAATAAAACACTGACAACTGCCCCAAAACTAAAATGAATTCGCACCATCGACAAAATGCGTTTACTGACAAGAAAAACAAATCATATAATTATATAATTGATTGTATCTCTGGATCTTTTCTAAGATTTCATTATGGTATAATGACAATATTAAAGTTGGTGGGAAGAGTATTCACTGCAGTCACTGGATTAAAAAAGGGATTAATTTTGTTGGACACATTTTGGATGATAATGGTAAATTTCTCTCCTAATTTTGAGTTTATCTTGAGAGATAAGAAAGGATCAAGGAGAATTTATGATTCGCTTGTTGGTGTGAAAAATTGTTAGAAAGTTTATTGATAAGTGGAATATCAAGTTGGGCATACATTATGACTCAAATATGTGGATGAATATTTACAGTATTCCTTTCAAATGTACAATAGATACTAAACTTCAATGGTTTCAGTATAGAATCATTCATAGAATTTTGGGTGTCAACTCATTTCTTTTTAAAATAGGTAGAAAAGATGTTAACCTGTGTACTTTTTGTAATGGGGAAGAAGAAACGCTCACTCACCATTTTTGTAAGTGTAACTTTACAATTGCATTGTGGACCAGTGTTGTTGAATGGCTAAAAGATGTCTATAATGTGACTTTAGTTATTGATAACGAATTATGTATGTTTGGGGTGAGAAATGTTAAATGGACTGCTCTCAATTTAATTTTCTTGATTTGTCGCTTCAATCTATTAAAATGAAGATGAGTGAAAGACGTCCTAACTTTGAGCTCTTTAAAAAGAGATTCAAAGCTATATTTTATTTTTGAGAAATATATTTTTTACAAAGAAAACGTACACTTACCAAGTTTTAACAACAAATGGGATTAATTTAGGAGTATAAATCTATTGTTATTTCCACCTGTGCTGTTAATGGTTTTAGTCTATCATCATGTATATGAGCATGAAAAAAAGTTCTATGGATCTTGGGGACAAATAGGATGGGGTTAAACGGGAATTGATATTTATAGGGATAAATTAGGCCTTATTATAGTATATATTAGCAAGATTTAAACAATAAAACATTTGTAATATTTTTAAAAAAAAAAAATTTACATTTTTAGCACAAATTGTACACGTAAAACCACCAAAAAATCAGATTACTCTGAACTTAAAATAATTTCAATTTGAAATTTTGTAATAATACACAACAAAGTGGTATTCAAATCTCTGAGCCTGCCTTCAGAAATACCTTAATGTGTCATTTTCCCCTATGTAACCGTATGTTTCTAGCTATCTCAGTTGTGAATAACTTTCCAATCCAAAGGTCAGAGACACAGGATTTGACAGTATAATATAAAGCTTAAATGTAGGCGTTAAAAAGCATTATATCAGTGTCAGCTCTTCGATGATATGCGTGGTAATTATTATTAATTCAAGGCCGTGAGTAATGATCTTTAACATTTCAAGGCAGATTTGAAGTGCCTTTTATTAAACTTGTGCAAGATCGTTCTTTGATATAGTGGATATTCAAAATACAATTTTGTGTTGGCGTTGGAATAAAGTGCCCGGCGCGAGATGGACCCCTGGCGAAATCTAGAAAATTCCTTGTAGGGTTGCGTCGATGCTTGTCAATTAAACTGTAAATAGTAATTTGTCAAACATCTCTGTGGGTAAAACTGTTAATTCAATATTTTCGTATATATTCAGTTAACCTTTGTATCACGCAATTGATTCTCAGTATGTGTATGTGTTTATTCTCTATCCAATTAACTTCCGGTTTTTATTATTTCCAAAAATATTCTTTTTCGAAAAAATCATGAAGTTAAACTTGTCATTGGAAACAAGATCATTGCGTTCCAGCTTGGAAACACAATTCCCTTCTTTGTATTTTTCATTCAATTTTTATTGGCAAACGACCAACAAACTATATAGGACCAGGTGAATATTGACCTTTGACTCTGAAACTTATTCATGGCAAACCCATTCACGAATTAGGGGTGCTCCAGAGCAGGTTATGAACAGTTATTGCTACCAGTACAGTTCCAGCCTATAATCTTCTGTATATACATCCCTGGAGATTACAATATTGCTAAGCTTGGGCCTATGCGTTGTTCACTTGCAACTAACAAGACCAACATAAATGGAATGTACCTGAAGGACTTCATGGAACAATTTAACATTGTTGCCACTATTAAACACAAGATACCAAAATGGAATGTACCTGAAGTACTTCATGGAACAATTTAACATTGTTGCCACTATTAAACACAAGATACCAAAAAAGCAGGTAGACTGTGTACACACCGCCGCCCAACTGTACTATATTCTAGTATAAAGAAGTGGATTAACAGCGTTAAGAACTCAAGAGCCTACAACACTTTTGAAGCTGTTAAGTCTGACCACAGAATTGTCTCTTGCAGGAGCCAATAAGTTATCGTCAGAGTAAACCCCCTCCCAGAGATCCATGAAAACAATTTACTGAAGGAAGGTAGTGGGTGATCCAAAGCTTTGGAGCAGTATACTGTTGCAGTACATAACAGTTTCAACACTCTTGTTGATGAGCTTGAAGACAATAACTCCACACAGTTTGCAGTATAGATGTCCTCACTTCAGCCAACAAAGAAATGGCATTGGAGATGCTACCTGAAGAAAGAAAATAACTACTGCCTTTGCCTCAAAGACAACGTCAGCAAAGCCAGAGAAAAACTGACGTCTGCAGCTAAGAAGCACCATACTAAATCCACCAGAAGCTCCAAGCAGAACTTTGATGCTGCTAAGGCTGCACTTGATGATGCTTACACTGTGGTGCTTGAGGAGCATGTTAAGTCCAAGGCTGAAGCACTTGACACCCTAGTATCTTGAAATCAAGCATACTGCTGCCTGTGAGGCCCTGAGGGAGCTAACTGATAAGAGGCTACCCACCTATAAGAATCAAAGCTGAAACAACCAAAGAGCGCCTTGACACATGGTTTAAGCACTTTAGTTCTCTACTTGGCAAGCCAGTTCAAAATAACACTAACCTTGACGAACCTTTCTTCAATCACAAGAAAGCAGACACCCTTCCCATCCATTCTGGACCTTTCACTATAGAGGAGCTTCAGATCTGCCTGAAGAAACTGAACAACACCAAGACACTGGTCCCGACAACATTCCTGCAGTAATTTGGAAGAATCCCCACGATTCCATGTCAACTGTTTTAGAATTTTGTAACAACACCTACTTGGAAAAAAAAACAGCTGCCTTCTCAACATTCATTCATCATTCCTTCAAAGAGAGACGACCTCCAACAACCCCAACACTACAGAGGAATCACACTGTCACCACTGGCCTCTAAGATCTACAACTCCGTACTGCTCAACAGAATCACTCCCCACCTAAGACCCCATTCTCATACGGAACCAGAATGGTTTTCGCAAAGGCAGATCAACACTACCCCAGATACTTGCCCTCAGAGGGATTATAGAAGAGTTGAGAATTTCCAAGAGAAAAAGCCTCAATTTCTGTTGGAATTTTCAGCAAGCTTTTTGACAGTGTAAACAGGGATGAAATGCTGCATATTCTCGGCCAACTACGGTGTCCCAGATGAGACTGTCAAGGCAATTGCCATCAAGTATGATAACCCATATAGATTTGTGCAGACCATGGATGGGCCCACAAAGGAGTTCCTAACAACTACTGGAATCCTCCAGGAAGATACTCTTGCTCCTATCTCTTTTAGTCGTGGTTGATTACATCCTCAGACAAGTCTTGGCATCATGAACGACAAAGGACTCACCATCAAATCCAAGCGTTCTGGACGTCACCAACATGACCAAAGTCGTACTCACAGAGCCTTGACTACGCAGATGATCTAGCTCTAACAGCGGATCTGATATGTGGTGCACAAGATCTACTAACAGCACTCGAGAATTCTGCCGACAAGTCGCCTACATCTAAATGCCAAGAAGACGGAATATATGACCGTCAATGAGGAAGATGATCATCAACCTATCTGCAATACAAATGGTAGCCACTCAAAGAGGTCAAGGATTTCAAGTATCTAGGATCCTATGTTGCCGACAGCAAGAAAGACTTCCTGTCACAAAGGACAAGCTTGGAATGCCTGTAATAAACTACCCCTACATAGCGTAAATCCCGGGGTGGGGGGGGGGGGGGTATGTTCCCCCAATATTTTGATGAGGGGATGTCAATACGATCACCCTCCCAATGTCGATGTCCATTCATGTGTTTTTGGACCCAAAAATAACCTCATATTTTACCATAAATAGTTTAAAACTGGTAAATTTCCGGCGCATTTTGTTCTAATTACAATAATTAGATTTAGTGATTTTAGCTTATAAATGCCAAAACTTTAGCGCGCTTCGCGCGGCCATGTGCCGATAATGGTCTTTTCAGCAAACTCCATTTTATCATAAATTTTCATCAACCCATCCACCCAATGTCAAAAAGAAATTTACGCCACCGACACCCTTTATGGCAATCTGGTATCTCGAATTCAACCAAGCTGAAATTCTTTATAGCCTTTGTATAGAGTATCCTGTTATATAGCTCTGAGACCTGGACCATGAAGAAGAGCTACAGGATCTACTGGGATGGCACCCTACAACCAAGCTTATTATGCTAGTTTAAAACATATCCTCCTTGCGGAGCACAAGACCAAAACACATATATGGAGATTCCCTCCCATTACATCTTCTGTTGCCCAACGTCTGTTGCACGATTGCTGGTCACTGTCATCGTGCGATTGATCAAGTCGTCTCAGACGTCACATGTTGGAATTACCGTGCCAAAACAGGTGTCTCGCCCCTTTAACTACATTGAATGTGATGCTCGAGACATCCAGCAGGATCCATCGACATTCCCCAACTTAATGACAAACAAACAGGGACATGTGGCGGTCTACATTGTGAACAGCATCTCGGCTGGCGGCCTTTTAGATGATATACTGTAATTGTATATTAGGGTTCCAAGTATGTGCAATCAATTTGACCGCAACGTGCTAGTGTCTTTCATTCCCTGTATGTTGTGTGTTCTGTATAACCCCAGACTTCTCACCATTAATTGACCAGCTCTTAGGTCTTTTTTTCAGACACAGCCAGTAGCGTAAAGTGGATAGGGCATTCTTCTTTTGATTGCAAGATCGGGGGTTTCGATTCCCGCGCAGACGCAGTCCTAGAAAAACCCCCTTCTAGGGTTTCTAACGTTGCTTCGATCCTTGTCATTTACGTTGTAGTAATATTGATTTTGTCACTCTACATCTGGGTGGGTAAAAATATCATTGTTAGAACATTATTTTCTTATTTTTTCAACGAATGACACGCAATCAAAGAATCCTTTTTGGTAGAATACTATCCAGCAGCCATCAAAGACTTAAAATATTCATCTTTTAAATGCAATTTCCTTTCTCCTCTAACGAAATACACATTGTTTGTGCCAGGAAAGGAATGGGTGATTAATACCGTGCAAACTCAAAGTTATTTCCCCCTCGTCTTTAAAAATAGATGGATGTTGCCTCGCCTCGCTCTATATACTATACTCCGTTTGCAGCTGCCTGCTTTACAAATGGTAACCATTTATACAATTATAAATTGACGTGAAGCTGAGACGTTGTAATTTGTTTGGGTCGGTCTGCTGAAATTATGTATTCTATATGGATACCGTATTAAAGTTACATTTCGTGATCCGTGCACCATGAATATTTTGTTTTGAATATTTGATATTCATTTCCTACTAAGTAATATCTAAGAATTATTGCATACCTGGGTTCACGTTGAGTGTAACAAATTTCGTAATATTTTTTTTTTTTTTTTTTTTTTTAATTTTTGCAAAATTTCAATTTCAGTGAACGAAGTTAATCTGGACCTGATTTAGCTTAATAACTCTGCAATAGTACAGAGAGCGTATAATGCTGAAATCGTAACTGCGTTTTTAAATATTTTATTGAAGTTATGTCTTCCAAAAGTGTCATATTTGGATAATAAAATTTAAAAGAGAATCTTTACACATAAAACAATATTAGGTAGATAATAAACACACCATTTAAACCAATAAGCATAAACTTACAATAAAATAAATGCCGTCCCTACATGACTAAATTTTCTGGCGAATTCTTCTAAATTACTCAGCAATTAAACATTTCTTTAAAGTTTGAGTGCAACAGAGACTAACATACTCCTAATTGAGTTATTAGGCTTAATAACTCTGCAAATAAGTTGAAACGGCCACTTGAAATTGTATCAACTTAATGCTCATCGACCACCTCTATAACCCTAACAGCCAAACTCACCTAGAAGCCACTGAGCCAGGCAAACACTACGTCCCAAATCATGCATGAACGTCATCATACGAACACACATCCGGGCACGAAACAGCGCACCCTCGTGTCTTGCCATCCCGCTACATAGTAGTGGAGCTGGAGTCCCTGGTTCGAATCATACCCAAGATGTTCTAATCTTTGTTTAGTTTCTATTCCTTTACCCCTCCCTCCCCTCTTGAATAAACGTTCAATTCGACCAAATATGTCAGTGACGACTACGCGACGGTTTATAGCACTGCAACACTGTAATTTTTGTCCTTTATGAAGAAATTACGAAATTCAGAATTGCTGTGGAGCAGTCTACTTACAGAGATTATGCACTAATTGTTCAGATGATTAAAAAATCCATACTTTTAATAATTAGTGAGGGTCTGGCTCTGGATCACGAATGCACCTTTTATCCATTCAAAAGTTAGTAGCGTGTATTTCTCTAATCATTGCATAACGGTATTGTAGATAATATGATTTTACTCGATGCGTCTACTTGTATGTGGAATGTGGAATTCTTTTTGTTCATAGATCGATCGAAGAAAAGAATTCTACCTTTTCGCATACATGTATCGCGATTGGGTAACTTTTATTAACGGAGACGTGAGTCCTGTGTAGAATTGAACCTGACGGTCACATATAGAGATTTTCCTGCCATAAGTAGGAGAATTGGTAGAGAGACTCAGTTCACGCAAAAGTATATTAGGGTTGTCCTTATTGTTCCATGATTTATGCATGGATTTCGCCATAAAAGTACGTCCATCATTATGATTCCCGTTAAGAATAAATTCCAAATTACAGCTCCCTTGATAATGTGACCCCTCTCAATGAATTTCCAACATCAAATTGACTTCAAAATCTCTCTTGACATAATGATACCACCGAACTATCTCATCAGATGTATCCTTCATTTCAAATTTAAAGCATATGTTCGGTCCAGGGTACAGTTTTATTTATTCACAAATTTCGCCGGTTCCCGTTACTGGGCAATGACTGTCAATGACTTGCCAAAAGGTGTCGCTATGCCATTCCCATCAGATAGGGCCGGCCAATTACTGTTGCCATCTCGAATCGGGCTATTAGAGTTAAATAGCCTTGGGATCATACGCAATTCAAGGAAGTTATTTTCGCGGTTATGCACTTCTGTAATGGATATTCGCATAGTCCTTAATGAAATACTTCATGCGGATTACAGTTTAGCATCAAGGGCGATAAAACACACGATTCAATTTGTGATTACGTTAAAAACATATGTGTGTCCTTGTATTGTGGAAACTAACAAATTACAAGCTGATGAGTTTCGTGTATCAACCGTACGGACCATATTTTAGCGAATAAATAGAATTGAATTTGTACGGTATTTCCCCAAATATTATTGGTAAATAATATGCTTGTTTACAATTTGTTATCTTCGCATTGCTTGCGATGTAAATGAGAATTACTTCACATAGATGGACTATAGTCAAGTTCCCACGCAAATTGCATTATAAATACCTATGACAGGTCAACGCAAATACAGACCAAGTAATAAAACGTGGCGTGATTTGCGACTCGTGTAGGTAACAAATAAATCAGGACGAATTAATTGTCACAGATCATTAATAAGTTTGTCATGTTGTGCACAAAATGCATTAAATTAGAATTAAATTCAGCCTCGTAGATATCGGCACTCTTGTTTGATCCAGTCCGACGGAGACGCATTTACCCATACCTTACATGAAATTGGCGGGAAATGTAATACTATATATCTAAGATATTGTTCAGAGGAAATTTAGGAAATCATGTTCTTCAATTTCTGCCTTGTATCCACTAGTGTTGGATTTGAATTAATAACAGATCGGCATTTTTTATCGAAGATATTGATGAGATAAATAGACAATTTTTAGATGTAAATATGAGGATATTAACGATACCGCAATGTTAATTGCTATACTCGTGATTTCAATGTACGTGGTAAATACGGCGTAAAGTTAATGGTTTGGATAAAGAAAGATTAGTGAGAGTTGTAATTAATGAATCATGAACACGAGTAATATGCTTCCCATTAAGTTGAAAGGACCCCGCCGATAAGAGAGAAGGAGCCCTCTAGATCATAGAGTATATTCCCACAATTTTGAGTGTGAACAACTATTAATCATGTACGCAGTGTATTTTATCCCCAAAATACACTTGTATCAAGAAAAATGAGTAAAAATCTGATAACTTCAGGCATTACAACAGCTTCCACGCGAGCAGTGCCAAACTATAATTAGGATGATGTCAAACACTAGTCTATTTAACCTAGTTCTCTCAGCCAATTATTATCCGGGCGCCGTTTGCCCGTGATAGGAAGTAAAGTGCATACACATACGCACGCAAAGCCGTGCAAATCAAATAGTTCTATATAGATTAGAGCGAGCAAAACGTTTACGTATCTTTTTAGAAAATTCACCGGCTCGCATGTTGTGCCGACCACAACGAAAACCTAGAGTACCAACAATAGAAAGCAATGTAACTGCCTCGCTTTCTTCCACATACGTGGGTTGCCGCTTTGCATATACTCTAATCGATAGTGATACACATTAATGTATGTGTTAGAGGGTGCCAGTTAATAATAGTGTACCTGATCATTGTGCTCGATACTCTTTTTTCTCATAATGCAATGCGCGCGTAGTAGAAAAGTTTATTCATTGAGGCGGTTATTTAAATCAAGACGACTGATGTGTAATTTCATTCGTTGTGTGGCATGGGTAGGACAACATTAACCACCCAAATAGCACCCAACATCAAACAACTGAATTGTGGCGGATTGTTTGTATTGAACTGACATTATGTGTACCAAGCACCCAACTGATAATTATTCCGTGCAATTATCAAAAATGTCAGGCCCAGCACGGATGACTGGTTCTGAATGCGTTTCACCCCCTGGTGCAATGATCACCAATGTTTTAATTGCCAAAATTCCACGATTGGTAGCCACCTGGGCGACTTTGGCTATCGGTCCCGCGACCCGCAAACTGACGGCCCAAAGGGCCGAATCGCGAATGTTTTGGCTACTTTCATGTCAATGAGAACGCACATTGTAAAAAAAAGTAGAGATAATTACGATTGACCAACGGTTTTAAGGGTTCTATACACACACAAATGATGTTCTTGATACAAACAAGCATATAAATCAATCAAGAACACCGCAAGTTGGGTCCGTGTGCAGCCGTGTATGACGGGTGACAAAGGGCTGCTGCAGCTGTCAACTCAGTTGCGATACAATGAAGAAACACCCTGGCGAAAATTTCTTTCATTGTTAACTTTGTGCTATAATCTGCATCTGTTGATCGTTTCTAGCCGACGCTGTATGTATTGTATACGCATGTGAGGTCTGCATTATTCGAAAATCGCCAACAAATACCTCGCTAGTCTATGCTTCCTAATCTCTCCTTGGCGAAAGGTCGAACCCCCACTTTTCGGAAATTAATTGATCTTGAATTTTGTTCAAGGAAATTGATCGAATCCAAATTAAAGGAAAGTATGGTTTTAATGCTCCTAACTTCAATTTGAGAGCTTTTTATTTTTCGGCAAACTTTGTTTCGAGGTCGGCCCTCGGAATTGGGCTGATAATTTGTAGCAACCCCTGCAAGTGGGGCATAAGCACCGGGGTGATTACGCTGATCGGCAGGTATCTAACCATATTATGAATATTGCATAGGTACCTATGGTGAAAGTGTTCAGAGTGTTTTGAAATTTGGCTCATCGAAGTTCAGGGAAGGGTCGGGAATGCAATCTGAGGCAGATACTTTGTGACTGGAGTACCAGGCATAGGAAAGAGGCCCCACCTGCAGGACCTGTAGGAAATTACGTTCAAAAGTAAAAATTTGGAGCTGCAGTACCTGTATAAATTTTCACCAAAAAGTATAATATTGTGTATCAATAGAAAGATAACAAGTGTTAATACATTTATAAAGATACTATCTCCAAAACAGGCTTCTGTTGGGAGTAAGGTTTCACAAGTCGAGTTAGCGTGCAGCTGCCCACATACCACACCCGCCTGTGGCTGTAGAGCGTGCATTTTCAACTTCCGTTTCTATGGCGGAGTAGGTCAATGTTGTAATGGGGCATGCTACTCTGGAAAAAAACAAGCTTAGAGCAGGCTTCCTTTCAATGACCATTGATACTTATATGAAAAAACAGGAAGATGTGCATAGCTGCCCTTTGTCACGGGCTTGTAAGTGACGCCTCTAGATAGACCTTTTGCCTTCATAAGCTACAAAGAGGCTCACATGAGGCAGCCATTACTCACACTACCAAATTAATGATATAGCTATGATGATAAGATTGAGATATAAACCGTCTTCACACCAAGCCTTAGACTCTGGAATTACAACACAATGATCCATGACCGCGCTATTTATTCATGAGAAGTTAATACACTATTGAGCTATAAAATTCAATTCCCATGGCGTTAGTCAATAGCTTTCATTCACATTGTATGAGAAATAATCCCCTGTATTTAGATGATTTAGGAACCCGGACGTGATGGTAAGCGTTGGTACTGGCTCCCACAGGTACTGAACAGAGCCTGTAGATTAGCATGCCTTACCATATAGTGATTGGTATGGTGTGTATGGAAAAGTTCGTTGTGTTTTGGCATTCCATTTAGGTAGCCGGTGTAAAGAAACTAGGTGTCCCCCATGAGGAGTACGTCCTAGCTACCATAGCAACATGGACGGAATAAACCGTGACCTGAGATGAGTGTATGTCATTGGGTACAGTGCTGAAACAAAATGATGCATACAGCACTCATGGAGAAAACAATAGACATATCGTGGTAGGACACTCAGTCACACGGACACTGTGAGTATAGGACACTGCCCCCAGGAAAACAACAAATGCACAAATGATGGGTCTTTCCACCCAAGAACCAGATACGCCACTCACAGATATTTGCTACAATTAATATAGCGCAAATCCTTGCAACCGGAATTGTGGTTCTTGGAGGTGGGAAAGGCTCCACTATGGAAATTTTAATGCCATTGACCACGAGACCTGCGCTACCCCGCATACAAATTGACATAAACCGGGACTTTTGGGGAATATGTAACGTGGGATTTTTGAAAAACCGCAAAAGGTTAAACCTGAGCATGTCGCTTTTTTGCAAAACGTTTAACAGTTCACCCGTTATATGAAAATATAGAGGGCGTCATTTAATCCTTTACGGCGATGCTTAATGTCAAGTGTAATGGTGAAATGGCCAAATATTGATATTTCAAGCCGACTCTGACGTGGTTACAAGGTAAAATGTAACGCTGAAATCAATGGGCGTTACCTTTAGGCAACTTCGTAGTCCTTATATTAATTGATAAAGTTACATTTCGTATAATGTAGTCGAGATAGTCTGGGATGAAATACTCACTAGAGGTATCAGAAAGAGCTATATTGGAAAAAAATGTTGGACTACCAAGTAGTCTACACGTGGATGAGATGATGATAGTGTTTTCATAGCGTAAATGCAAACTTCTTTTAAACCGCAAAGACACCAGAGTTTCTCCTTAATAAGTTCAATAGATTGATCAAGTTGGCATTAAATATGTACATTTAAGAACTGTACCAACATCCCCCATTCTCATACATATCAAGTGCAAACATAAACAGCCAGGTAGCCCGATTTTGAGCTTCTGTCTTGGTTAAACAGTGTTTTACTAGTTCTCAAATATACATAAATAAACAATAAACTTCCCAAGCTATGAGTTATCTTTCATCTATCATCGTGAGACGATTCACCATGTCTATTGATTATTAATTACCTTGGTTGAGGTTGGTAGTAGGCCCATGCGAGTTCAACCTTGTAAAAATTATATAAAGGACTTGTATATTCTGTAGGGCTATATTGACTATTATGAAAACAAATTGTCCGCCTTCTGGCAGCTGCGTTGGACAGATATTCAAGAAGAGGTGAAGACATTATAAGCCTCATGGATCTTAACTCCTAACCGTGGGTCTAAAAGCATAAATGAAGGTTCATACCAACACGGTTCTTGGGTAACCAAAACACAATAGCATTATAGGAAAAGAAAGATCAAAGCCCTTCCTGATTTCAAATGTACTCATACTCATGAAATGTACTCAAACTTGCCCCCCTCAACCATTTTAAAGGTGTTGGTTAAGCCCTCCTTAGATTCTTAGTACAAGCTCTTGACCCTTTTGATTTTGGTACAGGAGGATGTAAAGTCTACCCTCTTTCCCTTGATATCAAAAATACATCATAGGCCTCCAATGGACTTCATAGTAAGGTGTAATGAAGTCATAATATGGGAAACTTGATTCTCCGATTTGCTAAAAATAAGCCAAGTTCTATTTGAGTAAAAATACATGGATTTGTGTGATTTGTTCGTTTAGGGTGATTATGAAAGGAAAATCAAGTTTGTAACATAAACAGGAGGTATTAAGTGCCTAACGCATCTATCTTTCAATATAACGGTGGCAAATCCATCCCCTTCCTCCAAAACTGAATCGGGTTACCCACTACAAGGTAAGGTGGCGTGTCAGATTATTTTGCGCTAACATGAAAGCAAATGATGGTCCCAAATTAGATGCAGTCATTAGGTCGCAAAATTGCGCGTTAGTCAGCGCGGATGAAAACATGTTGGCAGTGAGGTAAACACCCCACCTTCCTCCCCAGGAAGACGAAGGTTACTTCAGACCTTCAATGGTTGGACTGTGCCCCTCATATGAGGCAAGGAGTCTCATTCAGCCTACATGGACCTATCAAACCACGCGAAATGATGCGTTAAACACCATGACGACGGATGCGTTTCAACAACCTGACGACGGATGCGTTTAAACACCCTGACAGAACGGATGGCGTTAAGTGTGGGGGGGGGGGGCCACATCATTGTTGTGGGCAGGCCACGACCAAGCAACCGTGACTCGTCACCCAAACCTGTCTGGAGTTGTCGCCATCTTCTGGCAAGGCGGCACTGGTCCAGTAGGTAAAAGGGGAAGGTAATGTGTACGGCTGTGACAATAGGAAGGTGGTGACATATAAATAAGGAAGGGGTGTAATCAGTCCGAGCCTATGCAGGGATTTCTTGGCATATCGGTTGGTGCCGAGATTGCGACATCCGGCTGATCGCCTCCCGTGTCTCGGGAGTGGGCAATGGTTTGTGGACAGTCACCCAGGAGGGTCCCTAATAACAGACCAGTCAGAGGGCGTAGATGGAGTGGCAAGCTTACTTGGCAGTTTGCCGCACAATCTTCTGGTGGACCGTTCCACATGTGGATCTGTTCGCCTCAGGCATGAATCGACAGATTGTGGCATGTTAGGTGCCTACTCTTGGAACCCGCATCCCCGGGCAGTCAAACTGGACGCCATGGCAGCGGACAACGGTCAGGATTGATAGCTTATTATGCTTGATCATAGCTAATCCAGGTTGCAATGTCCCAAAAAGTTCCGAGTGGCTCTGTCTCGTATGGCACGGCAGCTGTGGTTTACCAGGCCGCTAGATCGGTTGACGGGAACAGATCCATCTTCCAAAGGGAGGGGGCGGCAAGAGTTCCAAATGTACCCCCTCATATATTTACAGGCAACATAAAGTAATTCTTTAGCTGTTTACTTCAGTTTTGAGAAACAAAGGCCAATATTAAATAAAGTTTGTATCATGTAATATATATGAGGGAGGGACATATGGAACTCTTTCCGAGGGGGCCTAGTAAGAGGTCCTCCAGTCGAAGCGTTCGTCCCAGAGTGCACACCCATACTCCGAACCTGGCTGGACATTTCTGTAGCCTGTACACTGAGGTGGGACCTTATGAACAGGCTGCAATGTAACGTTCAGGCAATTTCCTAGAAGCATCATAGGATTACATAAATGGTGTGCGAGAGAGCTTCGATCCATTAATTCTGGACCGTAGACCAGGTGCAATTTCTCAAGGAAGTCTTTCAGGAGTGGGATTAACCTGTCCGGGTTTTATTTACCGACAGCACTGCCAGCCCGAAATGGATCGGTGATGGCATGACGTTGAAGTCCCCTCTTCAATCCTGTGAAGGGTAGGTTTTAACGATCGTCCCGCTTCGTAGCATTGTTCGGAGTGGGATTTGACATGGTCTTGCAAATCTTGGTGTCGAAACAGTTTAAACCCAACCGAAAGCTTAGTCTTCTGGAACTTCCTAGTGGCGGTGGCTTGTGCGTGGCTGTGGCCATAGGGTTTCGGACTATACATCCCATTGTCACGGACGAGGACCACCACGCTTTGAGAGCAGGAGGTCTCTATATTCTTCCACATGAAGGCTTTTTGGCCAAGAATTCAGACTCTTTCTTTTACCCCGAACCGGTGTTGGCTGCCTACGTCTCACATGTTGCAGCACCGGGTTCGCAGAGTGCTCAGAGAAGCCTGCAACTAGGGACACATTGAGCTAGCGGGATTTCCTCAGTCATCTGAAAATGCACACAAAAAAACCAGATGGTGGGTACGGCTTCTTGGTGGCCCATTATGATGTTCGCGCTCACGCTTCCTCCTGGGCCTTCATAAGAGCTTACACCCAGCTTTGGGACAAAGTCGGTTGGGTTGTACTGCACCTTCCAACAAGTCCATTTGCATGCCTGGGTAGTCAAGGGAGAGGGGTGTCGGCCGTCCAATCCTTCTGGTAGTAGCATCTTGAAGGAGGCATTAGGCGACTATGGGTTGGGCTTTGACAGGGGTTGCGTGGCGTTGGCTACCTTCCGTGATCTTCTTCCGCCACCGATTAAGCCATGCAGTGGTAGTCTGTGCAAACGTAAGGTGTGGAAGGGGCTAGCACTAGTGCGAGGCGATACACTTGAGTGTGATACCTATTTTCCACGAATTATGGCGCGCACGCAATTTGTTATTCTCTACCTTCAAGGAGGTTGTGGAATGTTTTGTCTGAGTTTGTTTTGTTTTTGTGAGAGAACATTTTGCTGAAGGGCGAATCACAGCGCCGCTTGGTGTGGTCTGTGATATTTGGTGGTGCCATGGCCCGATCTTGACGGAGTTGCGCAATTTAGTAGTGGTAATGGGGTTTAAGTAGTCCCAAATGCCATATCTATGCAAAAATGTCTATCAAAAGTACCACACATGTAAGCACACAGCTAATCAGTTCAAGGATCTGTCAAAACAATATTCTTGATTTGACAATAATATTGTGCTGGTTCCTTATATTTATATTAACACTAACGCATAGGGGGGAGGGGGTTCCTAGGGACCAATTTTGTGTTTTCAGCCGGCGATTTTAACGCTGGACAATAATTGGTTTATATTTTTCTTTTTTTAAGTTTTAATTAGTATTTTAAAATTGGTGCAAAAAATCCAATCATTGCGTCGTTTTTGCGTTAATTAGATGCCCATGACAAAAAAGAAAAATCTTATTAGGTATGGAATATTGTGTCATAATGAAGACACCTAGTGACATAACACAGAGTAAAATTAATGTAAAAAATTTTCTTGCAACGTTGTAGGCCAATGGGGCCAAATATTTTATATACATCATGAGGGTTTACTGTAGGAACCTAGTGGTAAATTTATACAAGGAACCAAAAATATTACAATGGGCATGAGACAGTTATGTTTGTTGCATAATCTGTTAAATATAGTCATTCTTCGCCAATAAAGAACATCAGCACAAGTCAGGTGACGCAATGCCGTAGAAAATGCCAGAAACAAATTGTGTATTTTTCTCACATTTTGAGCAAAATTAACATCAAGTTTTGCCCCGAATTTTCTACTGGAACAACTTTCTTCAGTTTTTATTCTTATTGTTGATGTCCTTGGAAGCCTTCTAACATGTGGGGAATTTCATCTAAAAAATCCGTTAGGAAAGTGGTTTATTAGGGGGTCCAGGAAACCCCCGTTATGCCCTAAACGGAAGTGCAAACCCCTTATGCCTGAATTGTAAGGTCAATATGGTTGTTTAATTATTTGTACAGACTGACGTATTGGCTAATTACGTGAGAAAAAACTTGGGTAAAAATTTGGATTAAAAGTACTGTACTATGCTGAAAGCAATGATGGCTGCAGTTGTAAGCCTAAAATAAATCGTTTATGTTTTTACTTGTACATCATCGTTTGCTTATAGGAAATTGGCTGAGCAGTTGGACCCATCACATGCTTTGACCTTAAATATTGACCAACCAGCAACTAGAGTGCCGGACAAATTTTTCAATAATTATTCATATTATAGGCCTACCAAAATATACAACAAGTCCTTTTATTAGAATTGTTCAAGGTTACATAGACATGTGTCACATTAAGCCGCTACTATTACGGGCCGTCCCTCAATATTCTCCACCCTCAAGACGGTTGTTTGAAGAGTTTGCTTTTATTTTTTGGAGATAAACCTTGGTGGAGCACGTGGTGATCACTGCGCCCGGGATGCGTTCAGGAGTGACTATTTTCAACAGTGGTACTGAGGGTTTTGATGTGGTCCAAATGAAATATTTGTCAAGACATAGGTTAGTTAGTTATGCATCGATATCAATGATTTGACAAAGGTTATTTGCGCTGCTTTTTAGTATAGATTATGGTCCTGTTTTGTTATTTGATACTGTACAGAATGAGGAATGGCTAATTTCGTGAGAAAACGCGGAAAAATGAGATTAAAGGGCTTTCATGCTAAAAGAATGATGACTTCATGTGTAAGCTCAAGACCTGCTTTACTGATGTGTTATGGACCCAAAACATGGGATAGACACCATCTTTTGATTCTAGGCAAGTATGGATGGAGTTATAAACCATTCATCGGCCTATAAAGGTCGTGACCTTTGACCGAAGATCTGACAACGCAGCAACACAGCGAAGGCGGGACAAATTTTTTGTACTTATTCATATATAGGTTACCGATATACAAAGAGTCTTTTTTATTAGAATTTTTCAAGGGTTGTATAGGACATGTGTCATATTATGCCTCTACTATGTGTAATAATTCATTCTAGACAAAGACCAGAACATACGTTTTCTGACGGTTCATAATCTCAGGATGTCATCGAGGATGAGAGATGTGAAACGTCAGAAAACGCAATTTTGTACCGGTGTAAAGAAACCGAGTGTCCCCATGATGAGAAGAGGTCCATAGCTACCATAGCAACATGTACGGAATAACCCGTGACCCTGTATACGAGCCATTGGGCACATGGCTGAAAAACGTGCATACAGCACTCAATGTCGAACACAATAAGCTACATAGTGTCAGATGGGTGGTAGGACACTTCAGCACGCGGACAATGTAGTTTGGACCCCGGCCTGTTCAGAGTCAATTCGTACACATTAACGATCTTTGGGAGTATGCTATTAGGTCGTATCCTTCCAAGTTACGATGACTAATACTTTTTGTTGGGAGTTTCCGTAACCTGACCCATTTGACACACTTTTTTTCTGACGCCCTTATGAATTCGGAAAACCCTTCGCATAACAAGCATATGTTTATCCGTTAAGGTTCCCCGAATTCAAAAGTTGACAGAAAAAGTGTGTCAGATGGTCAGGTTATGGACAAACTCTTTTTGATGTGTGCTAAACGGAAATGGAAATCTACAAGTTTCATAGCCATCTCAGTAGTCAGCACACCCACATCAAGTTTATCACGACTAAGAGCAGAATGGTCGCATTCTATTTCTGGATCTTAATATACAGAGGGCTGAGTCAAGGGTGACTTTTTGGATCCACTAGCACCTACCAGAACCTCCCTGATCAAGTCATTACATGTCGGTACAAAACAGCGTTGTCAGAACACTAATCCCAGAGCTCTCACACTATGTAGGGTTGCTCAAGTCTACGTGTATATCAGAGTACACACTAAAATGTCGACAAATGCAACTTTTTTTTTAACGCTAACCAAACACTTCTTCCTCAGCAAGTGAAGTATTAAAAACAACTCCAAGATATGAAACTGAATTTCAATCAGGTTTTCTCAGGAAACAAAATGTTACCACTTCATACACGGCAACTTGATAATAACGTATGGAAGTATGTATTAATAGTCCACTCAATCTATGTAAAATACTAGGTACACCTGGACAAAATTGCTACAGAAGATCTTCTTGCTGTAACTAGCAGTAAAAGATCTCCCAAACAACATATCAAAAAGGTAGAAAAAGGGAAGCCTGGCAAGACATGCTAATTTGCATTTATCTTACGTGGACGTATACGCCCATATTTCGACAAAGGTATATAGCTCATAAATGCATGTTTAGGGAGGTTTTTCATTTTTCTGTTAGTATTTGAACATGTTTTGCATGGCTATGCCTGCAAGGTGTGTAGCACTTGCACTTGATATATTAAAAGTGGAAAGTGATGGTCATTATTCAAGATGGCCGCAATTTCCCGCCAAAATTAATTTTGCATTCTACATGATTATCAGACTGCAATCGGGATGGTGAGATCTTTATTTAGCAAATTATTATCAGAGTATTTATTCAAACACATTGTGTCAACTAGTGCAGGGGGGCATTCCCTATGCGAAGTGATGGGTATATGTGCCTCGGCCAGGTGAAAAATAGGGTCCTTTCCCTGGTCCTTTCAGATAAAATGTACCCCAAAATACGGGGTCATTCGGTACACTGAGCTGAATAAAAATGGGGTCATTAAAGACACTATCAGTGATTTGCTAAATCAGCAAATCGAAAAAATCATCAAAAATCAGATTTTAGCATGTACGTAACAAGTACAGGTATCCTAACATACCCTACAAATGATAAGCTCAGAAGCAACCTTATAAGGACAGAATCGGAAATTTTAGTCATTACTGTCCGAACGGACACTTACTACAACACGTAATTGAATGGAGAATTGTATCTTGGAACACTGCCGTTTTCTTCCTTTTCTATCAATTCTACAGCTGGAAAAGGTAACTTATGAGAATTCTACAGACTTATCCTTCACTTTGAAGCTATTCATGCAAATTTCAAATATTTTTCAAATCACTGATAGTGTCTTTAAGAAGGGGCCAATGATGTTAAAACTTGAAGTTAAAATAGGAAGTGCCTCTTTTCCAGGGTTCAAATTGCCATGAAATTATAAAATTCCTGCCGTGAAATGATAAAATTGTTAAAGATGTGCACGTAGGTTGCAAAAATTTTGAATTTGGGAGTTCAAATTCTTTAAAAAAAAGTGGATATTTTTATGCAAACTTGTGATAAAAGTGGATAGCAGGGAAGAAGAAAGGGGGTCATTTGGTAATAGCCTGGGTAATCGGTAGGATAGCAGCATAAGAAGGCGGTCAAGCATTCTAGACGTCACCAAAGTCAGAATCTCACAGACCTTGACTACGCAGCTCTAACAGGGGATGTGATATGTGCTGTACAAGATCTACTACAAAGCATCATTTGAGAATGCTGCAGATAAAATCAGCCTACATCTAAATGCCAAAGAGACGGAATGGAATACATGACCGTCAATGAGGAAGAGAATCATCAACCTATCTGCACTACACACGGTACCCAACTCAAAAAGATTAGACCTCAAGTACCTCGGGTCTATGTTGGACAGCAAGAAAGACTTAAAAGTATAAGGCCGTGGCCTGATCGCTAATAGCATTCGTCCCCACCCCTCCTTACCGGAAGTGGGTCCACATTTGGTTATTGAAGAAAGCTACTCTTTTTTTCATTTAATTCAATTACCTGTGAAATCTTAGAGCTAAAGGATATTGTTTGGAAGTTATGAGCGAAATGTTAACCCCCATTTTGGGCGACCGTGATATTAATTTTACCACAGTATAGGGCTAAGAAATCATGTTTTTAGCTCTCACATGAAAAGGGTTTGAAATCGTCAGCGCAAACTCTACATATGGGGTTTAGGGGTGAGACCATTGTCTATCAAGGATGAAAAAACTTTATTACTTAAACCGGGTCGTCCCCTCTTCTAATATATGTATAATAACCAAAATATAGGCAAAAAATGGCACTAAGTTTTATGCAAATTAGCATGTCTGGCCATGCTTCCTTTTTTCTACCTTTTTGATATGTTGTTCGGAGGGTTTGTACAACAAGGTACAGCAAGAAAACCTTCTGTAGCAATTTGTCCAGGTCATACCGTAGAGTGAGTGGACTATATAATGAAAACATTATTATAGAGAAGCTAGTGATGAATGACAAAGGAAGCGATTAAAGGACAAAAGAGTCATTGAGGTAAATATAAGTATATTGCAAAATGTCAGAACCTTACTAAGGTGACGAGTTTGGAATGTACAATATGCTTATATAAAGCAGCATATGGAATAACAATGATTTGGAAAATAACCTTCATCAAGCATTAATCCGTCATAATCCTGTCCCCTGTAGCCATTTTGATAGTTAAAGGGGGGATGACCGATTTAAGTCTATAAATTTTTCATCTTGATTTGAATGGCCTTTACCCCAAAAAACCCGAATCTGTAAGTTTCGACGCCGATATTTCAACCCGTTTTGAAGTGAGAAGTTTTGAAAGTATGGTTCGAGCAAAATGGGCAACTTTTTCGATGCATACTTCCCAAACCAAACATCCTTTAGCCCAAGATTTAACAGGGTTAAATGAAGACTAAATAGGAGCTATTCTTCTAGATTACAACATTTATAGATTAAATCGGGTCATCCCCTTTAAAGGACGTTTGAAAGAAAGAAGCGCCCCATTATTTTTTCAAACCCTTTTTTTTGAATATTTGGAAGATTATCATTGGTACATGAAGTGAATAACCCGAATACGCTGTCTTTATGAATAAAAGCTGAGTATTTAGTATTTTCTGTGTGCACGACAGAACATCAAAGCATGGTTTTTCATAGGGACGATTACGCTAGCAGGCCAGATCACAAAAAGGTTGCGGATTTTATTTGGCACTTGTTTAAACCTTCGAAACGTTGTAGTACAACCCCCACGGGAACTGTATTTTTCTGTAAAATTTCATATACAATCTTGCAATCAAGGTTTTTCTAAATCAAAATTGTATGAGGATCAAAAAACAATTCATGGGGTCATTTTTAAAAAATGTTGTTTCTTGGATGTATCCTAGGGGCAAGGTTTATACAGGGGTTCAAAATATAAAAGGGGGGAATGTGTTTTAAAGTATACCAAACATGTTCGTACCGTTCCAATGATTACAGGACAAAAGAGAAGGTCTATAGTATGCCCTATCTTAGGGTTATAGTTCAAGAGTTAAAAGGCAAAAACGGGTTTCAAGGCCAACAATGAGGCAAAATTTCTAATTCATCGGTTTGTTTTACAAACGGTGCCAAATTGTTCGTCTACTGTACAGAAGAAGCCGAACAAATATACAGGACGATGTCAATGACGGTTTTTGATGAAAGTAAGAGGGCAAATATGCCATGGTCCACAGGGGTCTATGGGAGACCATAGTCATATATGTAAAAAGTCTTACTTTAAAGGTGATGAAAACAGAATCGATATAAACATTTTCTTATTTCTATGACAAATGACCGATTTAAAATCCGTTTCAACCAAAATCAGACCATTATATAAAGAATGACCTTGAACTTTCTTGCGCCTATTGTACTAAAAACAATAGAGTCGTAAATATGGCACCAAACTGTTATACTTTTTAGAAACCTTATGACTGGCAATGTTTCCGAACAGATTGTTATAAATTAAAAAACAATTTAACATTTTTTATTGTTTACCCCTGTTACAATTTCCCCCTTAAAAAAACACCCAAAGAAACACATTTAAAAAAAAAAAATGACACCCATATTTCCAGTCTCAATGGAACTTCTGTATTGGAAAATATTGGTGTCAAAATTGATATGGAAAAAAACTAAACCCCAAAGCATTAATTACATTACCCCATGATACTATGTCGTAGGTTGGTCAAACAACGATTCGAGTGGTAATTTGAGAGAAATTCGTATTCCTCAAAGAAAATCTCCTCCTAGTCACTTTAAGATACCTCTTGAAGAGTTATAGATATAGGTATGGATTATAGATTAATTTGTTATCAAGAGTTTGTGATTATGTGTTACCGCGGGTAGTTCAGTCAGTTCAGCTACTCACGAAGAGTAGATTTATTCAAGTAAACAGGGCCAACGGCCCAGTTAATATTACCAAAAATCGAACACATGGTAAAGTAACAATAAGGTGTATAGTTCATTTTTCCAAATTTCTATCTTATTTTCAATGCATAATGGATAAATTTTGCATTTGCAACAAACGATTTTCAATTCTTTGTTGTAAATGACACTTAAATATAGGCTCTTGGATGCTGGGCAAGGTGATAACAGGCAGGAAAATAATCTTATCTTAATCACGAAAGAAATCCACACACGAAGAGGAAGTGCAATTCATCTTCAACTTCACCAATAGTACAAAGTTGACAAACTCTATAATCAAAAGCTGTATCGTCTCTCCGGCCTGTTTCCACCCGCAAACAAGGACTTGAAATCTAAGTTGAGCAATGCCTTTTTCCAACGGTGATCTTTAAACACAGTGAGGTACACTTCAACATACGTAATTTTTAAATTGCCTGTAGTTAATAAGTCTGTTGTTTGATTGCATACCCGCTTTCCACTCTTGATGCGAAATGTCTTTGAACCTTGCTTAAAAAGATCAAGGAATAAGGGTCTCATCACCAACCTCTGAGCTAACCAAGCATGCCAAAACATAAACTAAAAGAATATTCTTTAAAGATGTGGCCCAGGTGGTCTTTCCATTCTCATCAAGATAGTACAATAACTGATATCGCGTTTTTAGATCTCGTATTTTCCAGAGTTGCTGAATTTTAAGCCAATATTGTTTAAGGAGTTCAATGATAGCAAAATCGGTGTTTTTGTTCTACAGAGTCGCCGAGTACCCAGCACTATTGGACTAGAGTAATTAACTCCCCAAGAAAAACTGCAGGCTTTTGTATGCACACGTCAATTAACATGATATGACCTATGACCCCACAATTACGACCCATATAATAAATTGGCAAACTTTGCATCAAAAATTTAAAAAATGAGGTATAGGGACAAACCATTTATTAAAGACACTCTTTTAAGTTGGGACATAGCTTTTGTTGCTTGTTTAGCTAATGTACTGGTGGCTTTTCCCCATGTTAGCTATCAGAAAGTTGTTGGCCTAAATGGTCAAATTCTTTTACAATCACATGATCACTGATAGGAGCATGGTAGTTTAGAGAAGGGAAACCTACAAAGCGGGGAATATCATTCAGCAGGCTTGAATGGGAGTTTCCGTAACCTGACCCATCTGACACACTTTTTTTCTGACACACTTACGTATTCGGAAACCTTAACGCAATAAACCTGTGCTTTAATTCCATGAAATGTTTCCGAATTCATACGTTTGTCAGAAGAAAAGTGTGTCAAGTGGGTCAGGTTACGGAAACTCCCGGCTTGAATGGCTAGTGATTTACTAGTATTTGATTATTGTATTCGTAAATTATAAATATTGTGAGGCATAGTGACACTATTCGATGACCAATGACTCAAAAATGCAGCACTGCACACCCAATGGTTTTCTGAACAAACTGGGGACAGACAGACAGACACAAAAGTTAACGAGGATATACTTGTGTGGTTTTTTTTTTTTTTGGGTTAAAATAAGACACAAGTAGCAAAATTAGACACAAAAACCCGCACAAAAGCCATTTTTTTTTTTTTTTTTTTTTTTTTTTTTTTTTTTTTTTTTTTTTTTTTTTTTTTTTTTTTTTTTTTTTTTTTTTTTTTTTTTTTTTTTTTTTTTTTTTTTTTTTTTTTTTTTTTTTTTTTTTTTTTTTTTTCCGGCCAAAGTCGTCAGGGGGGTGGGCAACCTGCCCCCCTCCCCCGCCTGTTACACCAGTGAAATAGAGTCACACATTTGTTATTTCTTTTCTTGTACACGGAAAATTTCACGAAAGCATACATGTAATAACAATCATACTTAATACATAAATCAAAGATATCATGGACAAGCAACTCTTTGCCGATGTTTTGAACTACCACTCCCCTGCTGGCATCTGCACACAACATACCCCTCAAAGGAAGTACACACCCTCATCCTTACCCCCTTCATCCACCTCTACCCCAACTACACACATAACCTCCTCCCACACAAAATCCATGATGACACTGCACAAAAGCCATTATGGAATAAAGCAAAACATAAGAAACACAGTCACACAAATATACACCAGTTAGCACAGATAGACAGATAGACCGACAGCCACACAGACGACGGATTTCACATTGTGCTGTCACGCGATAGACAAACGATAGAGCTAAAACAATACATTTATTCTCATTCTTCAGGCCAGGACTTCAAATAAGAAGCTATGTTTGAAATATTACTAAAATTATGGGTAGATTTTTACCCAAAGAATTACCCAAGGTTTGTAAAATTGAATCGATCAGACCGTTGTTACTATGCGCCTTGAATTGGCTCGAGACGATATTTCACAGCAAGCAACCTATAAAATTGCGAAAATGGTTCAAGCGTTAAAGAATTCTTCTATTTACATTTTCACGTGACTTTGTGGGCACCACTCTCACTATCTCTTTGTTAACTTGTCTAAAACAATGCTGGTCTTTTGAACAGAAGAAAATGGAGTCCCGAAGTTATAGCGCAATCGCTCACAGGAGTGGTTTTATTGATTAGTTTGGTTTTAAAGTGAAGTAACGTTACGTACGCTTCTCACGTACATAAGTGGATTCTATCTTTTCCATTTGTACAATTGCAATGTCGTCTTGGACTTAAAGAAGGTTTGTTTTTCTTAGAAAATGTTCCTGGTATTATACATTGTGTTATGTGATTTAGTAAAAACATTCACATCGCGAGGCTTTCTATTTTATGCAGTCGTCAATTAACACAGTTACTTTCCTTGGAATAGCTTTTGTACTTGTAGATAAAAGCAGGAACAAGAAAGAACCCGTGCATGGCTAACACATTGTCTAAAATGTTATCGATGTTCCTCCCCGCTTTAGCCCCTATAAAAGGTAAAAATGTGCGTCGCATCTTCCCTCTCGCATAAGGGTTTAAACATTTTACTGATCCGGAAAAAAGAGAATGCAAGTAAAAAAAAAAAAAATCCGCGTAGCGCATAAAAGGCGTTTAAAATACTGATGATAACAACAACAACAACAACAATAATAATAATTAATAACAACAATAACAATAATAATAGCAACGTGTACAAAATGAGTAATATTTTTATGAGTTCGAGTTAGAGTTGTCGAGTTCGAGTTCGAGTTGCTTTTAGAGTTCGAGTTGCTTTTAGAGTTCGAGTTGCTTTTAGAGTTCGAGTTGCTTTTAGAGTTAGATATAAAGTTAGAGTGGCTTTAGTGTTCGAGTTACGTTTGTGCTGTGTCTTACAATAATACGGTTCCATATCAAGTTTTGATCTACATTTGTTAACTTTTAAAAAAATCACTAGACTAGGGAGTCCAAAACAAAGGTCACGAAAAGTTAGGACGTTAAAGCTTACTTGTACCGCAGAATAAACATGACCTACCACTTTAATACGACAAGAATACAAAATAAACCGCAAGGCAATTTTTTCCACGCGCATCACATTTACAATTACAGACATAGCTGCGTAAGACGACCATATAGAACCGGTGTAAAAGGAGATATAGTCCTGCAGGATTCATAGTCCGGGCTCCATAGACGACAACCGAATAAAGCGCGAAACTAACGTTGCGTCGCACGTACATTCAACATGATTCTGATAGCTAGTTCTTATACAGTACAGATACGGTCCGTTATTTTACTCGGCGTCACTAAAATAACGACCCCCTACTTCGACAACAACAATTGTATGTCATGACTCCACCGACACCTTTTCCCCTAAATACTATCTTCCTTTTTTAAAACTACATACCCCGTAAGCAGTTTATGCACTCCCTTTTATATTTCACAACACCCTTATTTTTGCACACCTGAAGCATGTTAAGCATTTATTCTACCCTTTTGACCCAATCGGCCGCCCATACACACGCACAGACGCTTTGGGATTCACCGCCTCCAAGTAGTAACAAGCAATCGGGCGGAGGTATGCGAATACAAAGCCAATCATGACGGCGTACATGCGGGATACAATTTTTTCGAAAGTCAACTCGAACTCAAAAAGTAACTCGAACTCTAAAAGCAACTCGAACTCGAACTCTAAAAGCAACTCGAACTCTAAAAGCAACTCGAACTCGAACTCAAAAAGCAACTCGAACTCTAAAAGCATCTCTAACTCTAACTCGAACTCTAAAAGCAACTCGAACTCGAACTCATAAAACAGTTTTACCCGTACAAAATCGCGAAATTTGCATACACTTACATAATTAGCATAAATTAATATTCATAACCTTTGCCATACTAAACTGAATAAAGCACAATACATAGGAGGAACGTTAAAGTAAATAAAATTTCTCCTTAATGCCATAATATTGTGCACATGAAAGGGCAATTCCCCCCTAGTGGAATAAGAAAGTAATAATACGCTTATTCATCACCATCATTATAATATGATTTAGAAAGTACTTTTACTTAAGGGTGCAAACGGAAGATTTTATTTTTAGTATTACGCTACCATCGGGAAAGCGTACGATTTATGTCGATTCACTGAATTTGCTGCCGGCTAGTTAGTGCACTGCCTACTAATATGCTAATGCAGGCAATCTAGTAATTTCATGCAATCAACTTGGAATAAATTGCAACATAATTTATTTTCCTTTAGGCCAAAAAAAGAAGAATTGTGAAAAATGCTAAGGCGAAATGGTTTTTTTTTAGAAAAATGCGAATGCGAAATGCGGTTTTTCTTTTTTTAAATGCATTTTTGGCCCACTTTTTTCAATTTTCATTTTTTTTCTGATTTTTTTTTTACAAAATAAATTTAAAGTGAGTTTAAACTAAAAAAAAATGTGAGGTGCTCTTACTAAAAAAAGACTAAGTATCAGAACACCTTACAAAAGAAAACAAGAAGAAACAACATAACACATAAAATAAGTTTTAAGCTGTGATTTAAAGTTTGCCAGTAAAGCTGCATAACGAATGTATATAATATGGAAGGCTGTTCCAGAGTTTTGGTGCAGCAGCGAAGAAACCATTTATACCTGCAACAGTACGAATGGTTAAGAGTCTTGTATCCTGAGCAGATTGTAGTCCAGGGCATGTGGGAACACATTGCATGATGAGTTCAGGTATGGTGGAACATTATAAGAATCTGTGAAATATTTGAAAAATTCTTTTTGGACTGGTAAGCCAGCCCGGGGGGGGGGGGGGTACTCGACCCAAAATTTGGTACGGGTGTGCATCCACCCGGTGAACCAACTCGACCCATGTTTTTATATGACCCAATTGTTCCCGTAACCCATTTATATAATAGTTAGTTGGCTTTAGAAATTTCGCTCCATTTTCCATAGTAGCTTTTAGCCAAATTGGCCCATTTTCATGCATACACCTATGTTCCAACAATCAGAAATCAATCATATATTATTATTGTGATCCTTATCGAAAATCAAAAAATCGAAACCCATTTCATAGTAAAATGTGACTTGAATTGAAAAATGCACCCATTTATTAGTAGCAATTACCTAGAAACTTGACCCATCAACTATATAGTACCTGAAAGACTTCCATATGTAACCCCCTCGTATATATATTTTACAAGATACAAAATTTACTTTTACTTTTTGGCCTTGTTGAATAAACGAATAAACAGCTAAAATAATACATTGTTTAATGTTGCATGTACATATAATGATAGGGGGGTACATATGGAAGTCTTGCCTAGTGACCTGGTGGGACAACACCCATGTGATAGAGGGCCGTGAAAACTTGACCCTCAATCGGGGGGGGGGGATCGTCGGCGGCACATATGTTACCATACCCTTTTCCACTGACCCCCCCCCCCCCCCCGGTAACCAGTGCCGTTCATGAATGAGTGGCGGCACAGGATATTTATTTCCTTCCTTCATTTTTTAAATGGTTTCACTATTTTGGGTCCACGCTTTAAGTCTCTGAAACAGCTTTGGGGTAATTGCCGACTAAACAGTGAATTGGTTAAGTTGAGTCTGGAAGTGATGATAGGCACCACAGCATTGTGACAAGTATAACTGTCTAATGAACATCTGATCCCGAGACAGATTGCGAAGGTGAGCACTGGGTGGGGGGTAATAACTATTACCTAATAGAAGATACTTGATATGTCCATTGATCTGGCAGACAACACCCGACTTGTTTATTTTGTTTCTGGTGTAGTTACATCAGAGCCAATGTTCAAAGTTATTGTCTTAAGTCGGTCCTCTGAAATCTGAGCGTGATATAATGAACACCTTTGGTCTTTGATTAATCATCCTGGGGCATATTGGCATCCATTCCAGGCTTTGGTATAAGATATACAGTTTGTGATGGTTTGAAGAGGGCATTATCAAGTTTTGACTGCGTGCAACCTTAACCCTGTTGGTACGGTTGTGCAGATAAGATTTTAAAAAAAAACAGCCACGAACATTACCAGCAATACCTAAACACGCTTAAACTTTGAGAAGTTTGGGATTATTACTCACATTTACTCACATAAAAAAGTGCATTCCACATAATATTGGTGAGACTTCCCGAAAACTGGTACTACGGCCAAACCATGGAATTATTAGTTTACTATAACTCCATGGACAAACTGGTTGAATTTATGTGTTTTAAAGCGCAATGAAATTTCCATAACTTGCGCATACGCTTTTGCGATATCCACACCGCCAGGCTAATGCTGCTTACGATATAAACACACTACGACGGGCCCAATTTCAGAAGAACAAGTTAGTACCCTATAATTTATGGAATGACCCACTATCGATTTTATTTCAAATTAACATGATTCACTGTTGTTAGA
>JAMKCH010007529.1:0-56549 GCA_023653785.1 Ophioderma brevispina | reverse complement strand
ACAACAAAATCTGCGTACGGCCCTGCGTTATCCAGTACAAAACAGGTGATAACATGCCTACTGGCTGTCAACCCAAACTCACAAATTCGGATGTGCTCACCAATTTGGACTAAAAATAGGTCACCTGGACAAGCCTAAACAGGATGAACTTACCAATTTGATTGACAAATTTGGTCATTTATTTGCAGTTATTCCACCAAAACAAACGTGGCGTATGATGACATCATGTAAAAATGATGTGGGTGACGCTTATTTGGCAAATTTTATTTCTTTTACTTATTGGCAAATTTTATTTATTTTACTGGCAAGTTCAATACAGAAATGGCAAAAGAGATTTTGGCTTGAGAATCCAGATTAGCTTGTTACCAGTAAAGTGATGCCCTTTGACTTGAAAAATGCTCCCGCCAAAGATTGGTGAACAAGGTAATTGATGAGCTAGATGGTTGTGAAGGATACATTGGTGGTTTGGTATTGTGCACTCAGACATGGGAAGACCACGTGAAACAAATGCAGCAATTGTTCACTGAAAACCCTAAACTAGTCATTAACTAGTCCAGATGGTTCCTAATTGACTTATGTTTGCCACAAACACTATTTCTGTATAGTCGCCTGACTGGTTTTACTAGTAACCTGACTGGTTTTACTAATCAGTTGACTAGTTAAACTAGTCGGGCGACTAGTAAAACTAGTCGAGCGACTAGTAAACCAGTCAGGCGACTAGTAAATAAATAGTCTGGCAAACTAGTCAATTAGGAACCATCTGGATAGTTAATATCTAGTTTAGGGTTTCAGTGTTGGAGCAACTGTACAAAGCCAACTTAACTGTCAATTTAGCAAAAAGCTAAAACAAGGACTAAAAGAGTATATCGGAGCGGATCTCAAGGAAAGGATTAAAAATTGGAATACGGTTCCAGTGCGTAACCAGACCTTTGCAAATGGAGGGGGGCAAAAGGGGTACCGAGGCATTTTCTGAGAGGGGGATTTGGGTCCTTCTCCATAGAAGGTCAGTTCATTGGGGGGGGCTGGCGGGGGTGCAAGGGTTATGAGCGGGGGGGGGGCCCGCCACAGAGGCAGAAATGTACACCCAACCCCAAGTGACCATCAACTGCTTTTAAAAGGCAAGTGCAGCAAGAATCCCAAAAGAGAAGATCAAACTAGACCGTAAGAGGTATAACGGCGACCCTGGTTTACTTAGCCCTTCACATGGAAGGACTGGAAACCGGTATTGCTAAACTTCAATCAGGAAAGGCAGCTGCAGGCATTAACAAAATTTCAACTGAGCATTTGAAGAACTTCGGCCCAGAAACAAAGGAGTGGCTTCTTGAGCTCTACATTTTGCTGCCTTATTGCACACAGCAGTTCCCAAAGATCTGGAGGAAAATACATGTTATGGTACTCCTGAAACCTGAGAAAGATCCATATAATCCCAAGAGCTATAGACCAATATCACTCCTCCGCCACACCTATTTACAACCTCTTTGAAGGTCTGCTGCTCACAACCTGTCGCACATGTGATAGACGAACACCTCATAACAGAACAAGCAGGTTTCCGGCCAGGCAAATCAACAACAAGCCAAGTATTCACCCTAACTCAGCACATTGAGGATGGTTTTGAGAAGGGTTTGGTAACCGCAGTTGTGTTCGTCGATATATTAGCAGCTTATGACACTGTTTATCACAGATGCTTACTCCATAAGATTTGGAACTCGCCAAGGACATCCGCTTGACTGAGCTCATCAAAGGATTGCTTGCAAACAGGATATTCTTTGTCCAGCTAGGAGCGACGAAGAGCGGATGGCACATAAGCTCAAGAAGGACCACCCCAAGGAAGCGTGCTCGCACCTCTTCTGTTCAACCTCTACACCAATGAACAACCTAGGAGTGCAGGAACCTGTTGTTTTATCTATGCAGACGATGTTATATAAATCAGCACACAAGATACAGACTTCATAGTTCTCGAAAAGAGACTCTCCAAATTTTGGACGAAATTACTCCATATTATGAGGAAAACCACCTAGGTACAAATCCATCCAAGACACAGGTGTGTGCTTTCCATCTACGTAACCGTGAAGCGAAAGGTCAGCCTAAAGTAACCTGGTCTGGAACACCCCTGGAGCACTGTGATAATCCTGTCTACCTAGGAGTTACCTTGGATCGCACTCTCTCTTATAAGACCCACATTAAGAAGACAAAAAGTAAACATGTTCATGCAATAACCCCTTGAACAAACTCAATGGCACAAGATGGGGTGCTCGCCCACATATCATGAGATCGACGGCACTGGCCCTGTGCTATTCATATGAAGAGTATGCATGCCTGCTATGTATGGGAAAGATCAACCCATGTCAAGAAGCTTGATCCAGCGTTAATACCTCCTACCGGCTTATCACAAGATGTGTTCGTCCAACTCCAACGGAGAACTTTTAAATACATCCTAGCAGGAATTGCTCCACCAGACATCCGTCGAGTGTAGCGAGTATACAAAACGCAGCTGCCAATTAGTATCTAATGAGAAGCACCCTATGTCCGGACAGGGATCTGCTGCTAACCGCATTAAATCCATAGAGAGTTTCTTAAGAAAAGTCTAACACTTTGAAGCAGTCTCCAAGGAGTTTAAGAGAGTCGCCTTGTGGAAAGAAAGACTTGGGCTGAATGTCGATGTTTCAACAGATTGAGAACTGGAATCGGCCGATCTAAGGTTTCCTTGCAGAAGTGGAGCTATCTGGAAGCAGATCAGGACATTGTGGTTGAGAAAGAGCACCACAGACAATGGAACATCTCTTGGTCTGCTCACAGTTCAAGTAACAATGCACAGACAAGGATCTTGCAGGATTCAATGAAGGAGCCAGACGTTATACCCATCTGGCTAGATCAAATTTGAGAACCACTGTTTGGACACGAGAAAAAGAATACGCTAGGAATGCGAGACCTACGTCTGATATATCAATATATCATTCGCTACTGGCCTCAGTGGTCTAGCTCACAGAAGATGGCCGATTTTGAATCTGGCCAGGAGCACGTTTTTCCGGGGGGGGGGAGGTAGAACATCAACAGCAAATTCAAAACGGCATCAACTTCCGGCGTAACCCAAGTGTTATTTTTTCAATGACTTGTTTGAAACATACCACACCATAAAGCCACATGCTCAAAGTTTACCTTTTGCAGGTTTTCAAAACATTCCACTTTACATTAGCTCCCAAAAAGTCGGTTTTTTTTTAATTTATAATACAGACTTCAATGGGTAATTGAAATTTCCAAATATGAACCCTCCCCCCCCCCCCCAAGAACCACAATGCCGCTTTGCAAGGATGTGTGCTATATTATTTAGCAACATATATGTGAGTGGCATTCTGGTTCTTTGGGGGGAAAGACCTTATTTTTGCATTTTTGTTTTCGGGGGGGGGGGGTCTGAACACTAAATGGAATTGCAAAAAAAAAACCAACAACAACCTATTACATACATACCTACCACATACACTTTGAGGTAATCTACTAAGGGCTCAGTTCAGTACATGATGGCCATGTTAACAACAGCTGACCATGCGTGTTCTAAGTATCATATATCATACCAAAATACAGGGGGTGTATTTGCTCAATTGTGAATAATTGTGAATGAAAGCTATTGAACTGCTCCATGGGATTTGAGATAGTGAGTTAACTTGCTCATGATATAAATAGCTCGGTCATGGCCCATGCTTTGTCATTACAAAAAGGACCATTTTGTTGTATTCCAGAGTCTGCTTGATGTGAAGACGGTTATATAATCTAATCTTAGCAGCATAGGCTGATAGGTATTTGGGTATTGAGGGCTGCCTTATGTAGCCTGTTTGTACCTAATGACGGACAAAAGGTCATCTGGGCGTAACTTACAAGCTCCATAACAACATCAACATCTTCCTGTTTCTTCATTTAAGTAATAAATGGTCATTGAAATGGAGGCTTGCTCTGAGCTTTGCTTTTTCCAGAGAGCATGCCCTGATAAAGTAGTTGTAAAACACCAACTCAAACTTTATGGTGAAATATAACTATGATGACTATAGAGGGCCTCCTTCTCTTCTTAACCGGCGATGTCCTTGCTTCAATTTACTCTCAAATGATAGTCTAGGCCATTGGAAGAATAGAGATACATTTTACACATAAAATAACATACTCAAAAACAGATAGGGACGTTAATAAGAGGTTAAAGACATCCAGGTAATTTGTAGGCTAACTTTTAAGTTTTACATAACTTTAATCAACAAATGTGTATATTACATGAATATTATAGACTCATACTCATTGATATTAAAACCACAAAGGTCACAGACCGGTCAAACAGGGTGCATGAAGTGGGAAACATGCATACGGCGTGCGTTTTCTTGTCTCAAACGCCATTTCCGTCGTCTACTGAATTAATGTCGCCGGCGACATTAATTATAAAATCGTTCTGTTTATCCATAAGGACGCTGATTTGGTCTTAATCATTTCAGGTGAGGGCTTATGTATATAAAAGCTTTACAACCATGCAAAATATTGATTTTGAAAAATCTTGAGGGCGCACTATTTTTCAAATGTGCCAGTGTCTCTTTAACACGGGGTAACATGTGGTCAGGGCCCCTGCATGTCGTATAAATTTCGTGCAAAAACCAATGATGTAATCTAAATTTGGGATTTCTTGGTCGCCACTACCTGTTTTACACTTCAAACTTCTGCCTTGCGCCCTCTACCCGTTCAGCAGCTATCTTCGTAAGATAGCTTATTCAAATATCTTTTGGTGTAAAATAATTGATCTCTCTTGGAATTTTCGTATATAACAAATAAATAATAAGCAAGCTTAGGCTCACTTTGACTTTGGACAAGGAACCCTTCGATCGCGAAATTACCATGTACTTTACTATTTCAAAAACAAACAGAATTCGATGAAAATCTGTTTTGTTTATTAAATTAATAAATATATGAAAATATATAATGATGTTATAATTATATTTAGCATTCATTAATTAAAAATAGTTTTCGTATAGATGTGGTATTACTGTATTTATTTATTTAGGCCCTATTAATTTCTGTATTATTAATTATTAATTTAATTACGTATTTATCTGAATCGTAATTTGATTTTTTTTTTGCTTATTTTATTTGTTTTTGTGTGTTTAATTATTTATTTAATTATGTTTTTCTGAATTGAAATTTGTCTTTTTGCACTTGTTTTGTTTTAACTGTTGAAAGGAAATCTTAAGCTGACAATACACATTCTAAAGGGTTTATCTATTGAAATGTGCTTTGTCCGAGGTAATGTGTGTAAATTTAACAGATTTTAAGAAACCAATGGATGTTTATAAAACTTTAGTTTCAAGTCAATTGTTAAAGTATGGAATGGAAATTAAAGCAATAACAACACATTTTTTGAAGAGCGCCCTCAATTTTCCAAATATTTTGAGATTTTTGCACAGTTACATTGGTAATTGGCTAGTAAACTATACCTGTGAATGGTAGAGGTCAAAATTCTCTATGTGTCGCAAAAGAAGTAATTTTGTAATTAGAATAATTAATATCGGAGATCTCCGATAATAATTCAACGGCTGCTGGAAATGTCCTTCCAATATGAAATAGCCGTCGGTTCATTTTAGTGAGTTGCCACTATTTCATCATGAACGGACATAAAATTGGCGTTTCCAGCTCAAATTACAATCGGGATCCCGATTCTAATTACACGACCGTTTCTTTTATGACAAATACGCAATTGTTTTGTATGTTTACTCAGACACTATTACCAAACATAAACTGTTACAAAAAGCTCCAAACTGAACATTGGGCACACTCTTAAAAATGTGCTGTATGCTTTCAGCATAAATGACAGGTATAAACCTCTAAGCTTTGTTCGTGCAAAGGTGAATGGAATGTTACCGACTTTTGCCATTCATAAACAGTCACACAGAGACACAAAGTCAAGATAAATCTATAAATCGTAAGTGTCAAGTCACCTTGTCTGGGCAAAAATATGTCTCAGGCAAACAGGTTACTGCCAGGCAAACGAATTTCATTCACTAATCGTTCTTATAAAAAGCATAGGGGACGATGATATTTTCACACCAAAAGAGGCTTACTTATTCCAAGTTTGTACATATCTATCAAAATGCTATTTCTATCATAAAACTATCTGCACAGGTAGTAAAAAATAGGACACTTATAGGCAAAAAGTTTGATTATGCTGATCGTAGTGATTGTTATAATGCGAGCCACAATATTTGAAATGAAAATTTGTAGAAAGTCTGTAAATTCTCAAAGTTATTTTTTCAATCTGAAACTTGCCCAGAATTAAGAAAAAAGGAGAAACGGGAGTGGTGCTCAAAAAGATATGAAGTTCCATTCAATTACGTAGTAGTATTTCTGTCCCGGTTACGGAACCGGAGTTGTCCTAGGTTCTTCTGATCATGGCAGGGTTTTTTAGGGAGCGGTCATTATTGATGCCGGGGGGGGGGGTGGAATGGAGATTTCAACGTGTTTCGGCAAAAAGGTTCCCGTTCCCCCTCGCTTCCGTCAAAATTCCACTCTCCTCCCTGATCATGCTGATTTCCCCAATTTTAAAGTTCCATGTACCCCTCTCTCTCTCAGATGAAAAATGTCACGTTACCCCTCTCTCTTACAAAAATTTTACGGGTTCCCCCTCAAATCCTTTTTTGATTATCTGATTTAAGCGAATCACTTGATGTGCTTGTAGAAATTGGAGTAATCTGCGATTACACAACTTTTTGGGGGGGGGGACACACTGTATCTATCGGTTCTCCGCAACGGATAGGACAGGAATGTCAGCCCAATACACAACAGCATCAATAACACTCTCATCGAGGAAAAAATGGCGATAACTAAGGCCTAAGCTGGGCTGTGGTACGAATGTGCTAGGCCTACATTAGGCTGAATAACCCAGATTTTTTATGTGGATTGCAATATTTGGATCATGGCTATGGATATTTATCAACGGACGATCATACATGTGCAGGATGGGGATTGTCGCCCGTGGGCCGTAGAACGGACGGGAAACGTAAATCCCGCCAAAAACAGTGTTAAATTTAGCTTGAGGTGTCTGATGACAGTGAATCTCTGTCATAACTTGTCATGTGTTCATTTCAGGGTTAGGCCATGAGAATGAAAGAGTTTTAGATTGTGCTCCGTGTTTTTTTAAATGGCATGAGACTTTAATTCATTATTCATTATATTATGTTTTCGCTGGCTGTGGTGACTCAATCCTGCATGCATGAGCATGTGAGAGTTGTCACTCATCGATGAAACTGGGAATACATACATGTAGCCATGCCCGGGCCCTGGATGCTGGAGAACTGAAAACCGACTCACTATACTCCAAAAAGAAGACAGGGACTAATGCCTACGACAGACGTTTACTGCATCCCAAACCGCGTCAATCACGTCATTCTCATTCCAACTCATATAAAAAGTATCGCCTGCAAAAAAGACTGCTAGTACTAGTGTCGGTACCGCAACCCTAATTCACTACTAATTGTATCCCCATAGGTCTTGCGGGCAATATGGGATCCCGGCGGGAAAAAAAAAAAGCTTATGGCATTCAAGAAGGCAATTATGCATGCTGACGTTTGGTCACACACATATGCCCATTGAGCAGTACTACAGGGATTAATGTTAACTAGGCCACTTGGGGGTCTTAATAATCAATGAGATTCACTATTTGAAGGAAAAACTTGGCAATTTTCATCCGCTTCTAGCCAGGATCTATCGCGACAGCGGCCATTGTGTTTAATGTCAAAAGGTATCTATAAAACAGACGCTCCATTGGCCGCTGACCTGTGGAGAGGTCGGGTCATATGGCGTATCGGCTGTGACAGGACGCCGATCCCCGTATGCAATGGTCAAGTTGTTCAACATGCTCTTTTTGGAGCTTAGGTTGCGAATATTGCGATAACAGCAGGGACATCATGATGAAACGGTCACCAATCACTAGCTGTGCTAAGACGATGACATCACAGGTTTCGCAGTCTAGCTCACACGTGTAAATCATTATTTACACTAGACGCAGATGTGAATTATCAGTAACAAAGATTTTCATTAATTGAGTGCTTCGTTAAGACGTATAAAAGAATTTAGAAAGATGTATATTCTAATTGTTCAAATTCTTGTTTGAAAACAAATGTATTTCCAATGGCGGCGCCTGGGTAGCGCAACTTCCTGTGCCAACGTGCCCGGATGTAACAACAATACGCTTTGCAATGCGCAAATTCAAATGCAAATTGACAAATCATGGAAACGATGGTAACAAGCAGCAGTGATCCACTTATCAAGTGAGATTTGCAGCGGGTCGGTTACCTTGAGGTAAGTATTTCAGCATTTCGGCATGTAACCCTAACAATTCCACATAGTTACTATTCATAGATTTGCTACTTTGGCCTTACTGTCGGCTGGGACGTGTAGGAAACTGTAAGTACGTTCTAAAAAGGAGGATTTTGAAGAGCACATAAGTTGGTCCCATGTTCGCGTTAAGAAAAAAGTCGGCTTCGTAAAGGGTACTTGATTGACATAGCTAGTCGTACAAGTCTCATATTTTCCACAGAACCGTCATGACGGGAATAATTTACTTTATACTCAAGTAACTCAAATAAAAGACCCGCACACTTCATAGAAGCAGTAGTAAAAATCAACTAAACAACAAGAAAGTTATAGGCCTCACATTGCGCATTGATTTCCGCACGTGGGCCACACTGGAGCGTTGTGCCGTTATTTTTTACTTCCAGAGCTGAAGCCTGAAGGACTGATGATGCTGCAAAGACTAAGTTGTAACAATTCATGATGTGTAACATCATGATGTCAGTTGTCACTGTCAACAATGTTTATTTTATTCTGACACGATAATGGATAGAAATATATGTATTGTATGTTAGGCATATGAAAGTCGATTCTGAATTTATCGTTACCCGCCCGCATCACTTTTTGGAGACTAGAAATGCCCGCATCAAAAATTAAAGATTGCCAAAATAATTCATTATTTTCAAAATATCGTCATTTTCAACAGGTTTAGCAATTGAAAACATATTTTTGTTTGTAAAACACATTTTTGATAACTTTGAAGCAAAAACCAGGCTCTTTTTCTGTGACCCTACCTTTTGTGAAAATTTCTTCGACGCATTTCTATTTTGCACACATTTTAGGTCAATAATGAAATCTGATGAAATAATGAAAAATAAAAAAATGAAAAGCTCACCTCATCAACCAGGAATCTAAACAAAAGTAACGATAAACTCGGAATTGACTTTCTTGGGCCTTATTTAGATTTGGTACCGCATCTCCAGCCTCCAGTGATGTAGATGTAGCCCCAACCCAGTCTATAGTATTAGTACTCCCATTGAATGTGAGTCTGTCTATCCACAGGCACAGATGCACAAAACACTAACTCGAATGGGTTTCAGTAAGTTTTTTCTGTTAACAAACACAGAGCTAGCTACGTCATCCCATGGTTTATCCACTAAGTGTAATTGTGTGTGCACTCTTGCATGCCAATACATAAACAACATGATTGACCTCCCATTCAAATGCTTTCACTTCCGTATTAATTTCAGTCATGATGTCATGATTGTCATCATCGTCATGTGACCCCATTTCCACCAATCCCGCTCGCGCAGTCCTGCCCAAAGTCATACCGCTATTCAATGTGCAAAATACGAGAAATCCCTGATGTGATATGATATTCATTTACGCACTGGCGACAACAATAGTTTCGTGGAAAACACTCTTCAATTTTAAAAATATGTTATTTTGAAAAGAAAACTGGTAAGCTTTAAATAGTTTAAAATCACGATTGATGTTGTGTTTATCTGTAGTACAGTATAGGGCACTTGCACGGCAGGTCAATAGGTTATCTTGGCCAGACCTGCCTCCAGAACAACCCAAGCATGCAGAGAATACAAAGGAATCACCTGTAGAAATAGCTGAAATGTTCAGGTGAACCAGAACCAGGTGCATGCATTGTATTCTTCGCATCCTTGGATGATCTGGAGGGCAAACAAAAGTCCATTCAATATAATTTACCTTCCGTGCAAGGGCCCTATACAAATACTACATGGTTAGAGGGAAATAGGGCACACTATTTTCCCGAGGTATCAAGGGAAATAGTGTGCCCTATTTCCCGATATAAATCATGTAGTAACCTCACTGTGACTCTGGGGACGAGGTTGTAGGGAAACAGTTCAATCTATTTCCCTAGGGAAATAGCACGCGTAATAGGAATCAGCCATTGAAATAGCACGATTTTGTTCATGAATATTCATGAGGTGTAATAATATTCAATTGATGCAAATTCAACTTGCTCTGTGTATGTTTATCGGGTTGGAAGTGGAATGGAAATATCCAAATGTGGTATTGAACATGAATCTGAATCGGCTTCCGATCGGTTCATCAAATAATCGGCGATCGGTGGTTTCAGAACCAAAGGTGATCGATCCATCCCTATCGGTTTGCAACATGGAGATTCAGACAGTATCCCAACATACACAAAATGCGAACTGGTGAAATCAAGAGGCAACTGGGTCATTCCATGCCAAATCAGTCACCTAAAGGTCCCTGGGTGATTCCCTCTGATTTTAAGAAAAATCCATCAAATTGATGGGTATAAATGAACTTACAGAAAATTTTAGCCCCTTAAGTCTTGAAGCCATTTCAAAATTACGGCCCTGCCAGACCGCCACGAAATTACTCCGTTAGCCGACTTGCGACATATCAATTGCTCCATAAAATGGAGTCACTCCATAAAATGGAGTCACTCCAATACAATGTACTGCAAGTCAGTACCTTAGTACTGAGTTGCATGTTAACTGTAACTACGATCCTTCCCCATTCATGGCTGGCGATTGGCTGCATTGCTTACAAACTTACCAACTAAGCGTCAACATGTTGAAAAGCTGGAGCTCCAGTGAGGTACTAACTGTGACAGTCTGCCGATTTCCGTAATCAATTTTCACGTCCAACCATATCATGCTCTGTCTGTTGGACAACTTTCATTTTATCCTAGTTATGGGAGTTATTCCAATAACCTGACCCATTTGACACCCTTTTTTATGATACACTAGCAGAATAAACATGTCGATATTCCGTGAAGGGTTTCCAAATTCATAAGGGGTCACAAAAAAAAGTGTCAGATGGTCAGGTTAGGGAAACTCCTCCTAGTATTGATTAGTGGAGAGTGATACACTATACCTATTTGTTTTGTTCTGTATGCAGTAACAGTGAGGGTCAGCTACTGGCCCACCAGCATGACCCTGTAGGCTTGGGGAAATGTAAAACGGTGTTATTGGGAAAGCTAAAGGTCCACCCGGTCTAGTAGTTTAGAAAGATGAAAGGCAAGTAGGCATAAAAAAAATTATGTTGTGTGTCGTCAACAGAGAAAAAATATTGGGTCGGTCTGGTCGGTCTGGACTTAAAAAAAAAATTTTTTTTTATCTTCTCAATGTTTACTCTAAAATGACGACAAGATGCTACTATTTAAGTTTTTTCAATGACATAGCAAAAAGATCTTTTATTTTATTGTGTATTTGCTTGTTGTCTTGTTTTGTTTTTGTCGTAGTTGGTAAAAAATATTTTGTAGTTGTGGGATGAAAAATAATGGGTCGGTCAGCAGAAATATTTTTAATTTTGTGCTAATTGCATTAAAACTTTCAGTCGGCAGGTTGTTTAGGGTCGGTCAGGTTTGCCAAAAACACAACAAATTTTTTATGCTGATGCCTAATGTTTTGTTAAATTTGGGATGCCTTGAGAGGGCATGGATTTGGGCATGTACAAGTAAATCTGCATCACTTGAGGATATCCTCAATGTAGATTTCCTCAGTGAGGATATCTACACCCTAGAATGTGCATCCTCAGCTTTTCAGTACAAACCCCTCAGAGGCCTCAGACACACAAGGACAGACATAGGATTACACAGCATGCATGTTTTGTTGACATCCATTTCACTGTTTACGTTCATTTGAACAGAGTAGCTCTACTCAAATAAGGCCACGATACGTTCGTGATTTAAAGATCTTTTCGTGCTCCAGCGCTGGGGATCACTTACCTCCTTCACTAAAATTTAAAAATATTATGTAAACCAGGAAAAGCTGTATCCCCAACTGAAAAAGGCACATTATTTAGAAAAATGAATTAAAATGTCAACTCCAATTACTGCAGAATGTTAAGTGCCAATACGACACGTAACAAGCCAACAATAGAGCTAATTATATTCAACAATCAAACTAAAAACACTTCAGATCTCTTATCAATAGGGTATGCAGGTCATGGTGACTGCCTTTAACAATGTTGAAAAGATTTTAAGATAGATAAGGTGTTACTCGGACTTCGCCGTATTGAGCTTCTAGATCTGTTCAGACATTTATAGGGCAACATACATCACCTCGTTCATGGTGTTTAAAAATGTAGGTCGCTGCAACATGGCCTTTCTTGGTAAAAGTGAATAGCAATAGGGTTTTAAAGACAAAACTTGCGGAATCTAGCTTATGCCCATCTTAGGTCAGTACTGCCAGGCTTTGTCTTTCATGAATTCGTGGTCCCTTGCCATGTTCTTTTCGAAAAAAATTATAACATATGGTCAAAAGTTAATTGAACACCCACACGTAGAGGGTGGGGGATATCAAGATGTATTTATCGTGAAACGAGGATAAAGAACTTGCCAATGCGGCAAGGACATAACATTCGAAGTCTATTCACCTGCGTGCACATTAACAATGCAGATGTTAAAACATGTGAGTGTGTCACGGGCCGATTATTGTATTGTTGGTTGGCCGCCATTGTGTGAAGACCACACTTTACCTGCTCTTGATTTTCAAATAAATTCATATGCTATTGTATGCAGTCAACCCATGGATTTATATCAACTTTCAAACTTTCTGCAGGATCCAAGTGATATATTTTTCACCACCAAACCTCTATCATCAAAGATATATTTGTGAAAAAACTTTTTATCTGCACAAAGTGCTTCCACAAGGACTCAGTCATATGTATTGGCATGGATTGTACATGTTAATGACATATAATACATACACAATGGCTCAATACACCAAGTTGAGCATCCTGTGTTTGAAGAACTCTGATCACTAGCACAGTTTCTAGGATATATACTTGGTAGTGTTGATGGACACTCTAATTCCTTGATGCTAAAAAAGAATAAGAGATCTTACACTCTGAAAAGGGGGACAAAGGGATGAAGGCAGTTCAACAATTATATGCAATAATGCAAAGGAAGCTAGACCCACTGCAATATGATCCAAAATGGACTGTAGATAGGATGTAATTAACTGTTCTGGGACTTCCATCTAAAGTCCTACTATAAATCCCACTACATCCAAAGCTGCATATACAAGGAATTGGAGCTAGAGATTGGTTGGATGATATGGCCTACAACTACAAGTTTAATTTGAGTCTACAAATGCGCCAATGTGCAGTTTCAAACTCCAATACAACCACATTCCCTACATTTGCCAGACATCTCAATTATCATGAACAGTGACAATAGAGACAATTTGACATAAAAATGTATCTGGTCCTCACCCTTACAGCATCATCCCTTACTAATGAATGGACAGAAGTTATAAAGTTCTCCTTGGATGAGCACATAAGTTCAGTGTATAGTACTAATCATGCCTCTGACCCTTGTGAAAGTGACAATCTTCCAAATTGCTCCACTTTTGGAACTCAAACTGAGTTCATCAATAACAGCTGGAACTCACACAGGAAACTCCAGAGACAACAATTGGAAGTCAAATTGGTGGAATCACTGACAAAAAACATGAACACACACTGCAAAGAAATAAACAGGACTTAACAGGCAATGTTGATCTCAGCTTAAAAAAAGAGCAAGGATGATGCTCTTGAAATTCAATCCCTACGTCAAACACATGCTCAACTAGCTCAAGCCTACAGTGAACTTTGTAATAGGAAACTCAATTCTCCAAGCTAGAATGACAGTCTTCAGGACGATAATTGATCAGTCAAGTTTTCAAGTCCATCACAGACTGTTAAACCAAGCACCCCAATCCACCCTGTGCCACAGATGCAAGCTGACCAATTCTTTTAGTGCCCTTGATGATGAGCCCAACTCCCCTTCTACACCCAGTATATCTCAACTTCCCTTCCACAGCTCCTGTTGCTGCAAAACCAAAACAACAGCAACACTCAAAGCCGAGCTACTCCCCCAGGAGAAGGACATGCCAGCAAACCAACCAGTGTAAACCCAGACTAATAAATGCCCCCATCAGAAACTCAACAGGAGCACAAGCAAAATCCGCAGCTATGTTATTTTCAGCAATTCTATGTGCAAACGAATCGATTAGAGATTCTATAGGGGGATAAAAAAATAAAGGCGTAAACAACTGAAGTTCTGGCCAAGAGTGGTGCCAGAATCCTGGGACGTAAGCGTCTAGTTACAGAATTACAAAAGGCACTACACCTCAAACTAAATGTGTTGTCCTCCGGGCAGGGACCAATAAGTTACAGCTAAAGATAATCTTGAAACTTGTGAGAAACAAGCTCGTGCCCTAATTGAAACCACTCTATGCAAATTCCAAAATGACATATTATAATATCAGGGGTGCTTCCCAGTGTTTGGCATGAAAAGCTAACCGTGTATCAGCCCAACTGAATGCTATCTTTCGTAGAAATTGCTACTCCAGTCCAGAGTACATTTGTTGATAATCCTCCAAGTTTTCTTGATCAAAACCTTATTACTTATAGACTTATACGGGGGGACAATGTGCATCTTAACAACAATGGACTGAAAATTCTTGTCTCATAACTGCAGAAGTGCTATCAGCAAAGGTGGTTTTCCATCACAGGTATGTTCAACAAGGGGTAAAATAGACTCTAGTAATGTTCACCATGTGCACATCATATCATGAGTATCACTAACTAATACCTTCTTATCACGACATCATTTTATATGATCCAACCACTATGACAAATAGAAAACAAACATAATTACATCCATGTTTAAGCTCAAATCATCATTCACATTATGCACAGCCATTAATTATGTTAATTTTGGCAACACTCATGATGCTAAATCTCTGTAAATAATAGCACTGAAAATGGCTGATGTACAAAAATGAGGATAAAGCTAATAACATAGAACTTTTTCTCATGAGTCAATAACAAAACTGGTGATATTTGTAAATTATACTTTATCCCCTCATCGACTTAAACCATGTGAAGATATTAGTTATGAATAAGACATTAATGAGAATTGTAAAATATGATACACATGAGAATTTAAACAAAACATAATTTAAGCAGCACAATTTTAATACTAAAATTTAAATTTACGTAGTATGTCTAAAAATTTTGATAAATTAAAAGACAATTTTGAATGTAAAGTAATTGGACTTTTCGGTTCTTGGTGTGCTGAACCGTGGTTAGTTTAAAGAAGATCATCCAGTGATTGAGTATTTTAACTTAAAAGATTATAACTTAGAAACTGTAAATAGAATTGATTCTCACATAGGTGGTGTAGGTCTTTATGGCTTAAATAACATTAATTATAAAAAAGAGAAACTGGATTTATGCTCCACCAAAATGTTCTATATGAATGCGTTTTATGAAATTAAAAACAAATCTAAGGACAAAAAACGTAATTGTTGGAGTTAGTTATAGACATCATCACCATGTTTTAATGACTTTTAATAAACATTTTGATCAGATAATAAAAAATTTGCTGTGAGAATAACAATAATTTATTAATGGGATGATTTCAATATAGATATTCTTAAAGATAATACTAGGCCTATTAGTTAAATTTTCTTGATATGAATCTGACTCATATCATGCTACCAAATTCTGCTTAGACCCCAACAACGGAATTAATGATTACAAAGTGCACTACATTAATTGATAATATATTTACCAATATCTTAACAATAGTAGTGGTATCATACTAGTGATAAACTGACCATTACTTCCGAAACTTTACTTTAACGATAATCGTATAGATTCAAAGAAAAGTAAAACACTATAAAGAAAACTAGGACTTTCTCAACAATAAATATCATAGCACTTAAAAATCATGTCTGAAATTAATTGTTCTGGAATAATCTACTTAATGTAAATATGATGATGTACTCTGCTTATAAACTTTATAGAAATGTTTAATATCTTATAGGGACCAAGCACACACCACTTACTAAGAAAATAAATAATCGAAGTCTAAACCAAGATCACCATGGATAACCAACAGATTTAAATAAAAATGATAAATAAATAAAAAGTAGGATGTATAAAACAATTACCTAAAAGAATAGAATTCCCAAAATAAACTAAATATAAGACAATTAAAATAACAAAGTTATAAGCTCGTAAGGGCTGCTTAAAAAGCACTATTTTGTAAATCAACTAGATAAAGAAAAGAAACTATTAAAAACATCATGGAAACTACAAATAATATAATTAATAATAACCCATAACTAATCTTGTAATAAAGAATTTAGCTTAAATGATAAAATATAATGTCCTAAAACAAATTCCGAATATTTTCAATGATTTCTTCAAAACATGGGCCCAAATCAGGTTCAACAAATACCAAATTACTTTAATACAAAAAACTTTTTTTTTCACTAATCAATTGATTGTACAAGTTCTTTACTCCGATCACAGAGGATGAAAAGTATGGAAGTTATCAATAATTTAAAAGCTAAAAAAGTCATGGTTCATGACGGCATTCCAGCCATAAAATTAAAACAAAACTGCCAGTTGAATTTAAGCAACTTACCCTTAAACTACCAATTTACAATATGTCCCTGACAACAGGCATAGTACTGATCAGCTTAAAAAAGCCAGAGGTCATTCCAATTCATAAAAAAGATAGTAAAGATAAAATTCACAAATACAGGCCAATATCAGTACTTCCTGGCTTCTCAAAAATTTTGGAGCGTCTTGTTTTTAAACAAGATGCAGCTCATTTTTAGACAAACACAATATACTCTTTGAAACCCATTTGGATACGTACCAAACACTCTACAAGTATGGGGTATAACCAAGCTTGTGCACCAAATTACTCCAGCTTCTAAGAATAATCAACATACTGCTTGGTGTATTTTTTGAGAGCCTCCAAGGCATTTGATACCATCAATCATGACCATTCTATTAGCTAAAATGCATCACTTATGGCTTCAGAGGTATTTTCTTGGATGGTTCAAAATTACCTCACAAACAAACACAGTTTTGTTGCTTACAATAATCAAATCTTCAACAAAATACAATTGACAACTGGTATGCCCCAAGGCTCTATTTAGGACCCTTGCGATTTATTATTCGGTTAATGAGATTCCAAACGCTGCTCCCGAATGTCTTTTATATTATATTCAGAATGATACCAGTGCCCAATTTTAACAAATCACACATGATATTGATAAACTAAATACAAAATTATAATGGGATCAGTAACTAACACCTGGTTCCAGTCAAACAAAATGTTCACTAAATCTAAAAAAACTACTAATGCTTTTTGGCATCTCAAAATAAAACCAACATTAAATAATCATTTGAATATCTCTATCGAAACACTAAAATAAATCAAGTTCATGCTTTTTAAATTTTTAGGAGTCACTATTGAACAAAACTTACCGTGGAAAAATCACATTGAGGAATTAGGAGAAAATGTTCCAAGTAGTATTGGTATTGTATATAAAGTAAAACACTTTTCTTGCCTGAAACTGCACTTCTTAGTCTTTATACACACTGTTTCTCTCTCTCACATATTACATATGGTATGACTGCATGGGGGCAAGTGCCATGCAATGCTGAAATGCAGAAACTGCACATTCTACAAAAGCGTGCACTGAGAGCAGTCAGCAATATTGATTACAGAAGTGCATCTAATCCTCTATTTTGTTAAATACAATCAACTAAAATAATGGATTTGTGTAAACTTAATATTGAACTTTCATGTACAAATGCAGCAACATCTATCCCTCCACTTTGATAACATTTTGTACAATGCCAATTAATCACCTTATTTCTACAAACAAGACCATGCTTCAGACTATCAATACCTATATTAAAAACTTGAAATTTAGTGTAAATCATATCATACTTGGGGTGAAACAATGGAACACCACATTCCCCCATGTCAAACACTCAAATAAGCTTCACCTTTTAAATTTTAATTATAAAAGTCACTCATTTCAAATTATCACCATGTAAATATAGACACAGAGTCTGGGGACTTGACAGGCCCTTATTTGCTTACTTTCCAGTACTCTTCCACATTTTTTATTTCATGTATTAAATTACATATCATGTATGTAATATTATATCGGATGTATGATTGTGGAAAGAAATAAATATGACAAATATGACAAATATGAATATCATTAGCTCCATTGTTCGCATTGAGCATTTGAGGTTTATGTGTTAGTCCCTTGTCACGGTATGCGTGAAATAAATTGAGTTACTTTTAGTCATTTTTCTAAATAATGTGCACTCTTTTCATGTGGGGACACATCTGTCGTGGTTCAGATAATATTGTTTTAATTTTATTACTGAAATCCCCAGCTCTGGAGCACGAAAATTTAAATAAAAGGCCAAATTGTATTATGTTACATGGCCTAAAAATACCAAACTGTAATTACTGGACATAATTTGTTTTTTTTATTATATAACAAGATTAGGCTACTACTGAATTGAGAGATGGTCACCATCCACCCATTTCACACCTTATGAATAGCTTCATCAACAACCTTCAACAATGTGCATGATTGACAGTGCTGCTTGTTTCTGTGATATATCATGATATTTACAATGCACAAGACCTCAAGATTTTCCTTGATTTTTATGAAATGTGACAATTTGTGAAACTTAGGCAGTATCAGTGAGTGTCAGTTGTGTTCTTATTAAGGGTTTTACCTGCCAAATCTAACACTTGACAGCTATTGCAGAGGCGGCCTTTTGTCCTAAAACCTGACATGTCTCTTGCCAATTCTTGATTGTTTGTAGCTCTGACCGCATTCATTATTCAATTCTGACAAAAGGTACAGGTTTGGTAGTTGCCGCCCATACAAAGAATAAAATGTAATTTGAGTGACTTGGTGATGTAATCTGGTACAAGTTGGGACCAGTGTGGAACAAAGACTTACATTTGGGTGGGGAGAAGGCAGGGACAGCAAACATCATTTGAGAGGCATCAGACTAAAGGGCATTTAGTGATCCATAGGGCCTTGTGCTGCCATTCCCCCCACCCAACCTCCCTGATTGCCTAAAAAAGTTGAGATTTTTATATCATCGGAAACAGCCTAAGTATAAGCATGTAGCGGAATCTGATTGTTAATTCAATCTGTCTTGAAGAAATTCCTATTTTGTATTTTCTGTCCGTATACAGACAGAAATTTGCACCGGTGGCCTTTGGGGCAGTGTAATACAACATTGTTACATAATATCAAACGAGTCAGAAGTTATGAAATTTGGAAAACCCTTTTCTCTTGGATATCTAGTGAACCATCAACCAAAAAAAAAATGAGGTACGTGATCACAAAAATGTACTTAGAGGGCACTACAGTGCTACGGTACCCCAATTTTCAGTCTCACCTTCAGACCATCAAACTGGAGATGTTGTATCATTGGAAACCTTGAATTGTTCTCATTTAACTGCAAATACTTTGACTGACTTCTTTCCCATTGTGATGCTACAGGCTCAATATGGTGTCCCAGTAAGGCGACGGAAAAAAAAACCCCTGTTTTAGGGCCCGACCGACCATGATTTCAGTTTTGCAGAATTTTTTTTTTTTTTTAGTTTCCAAAAAATATTGTAATAATCAGCCTGTTTAGCCAAATTTATCAATTTTGGCTTATTTTTGTTCTCGAAAATTTGTTTGTAAAAAATATTAATTTTTCTCTGATTTTTTCAAATTTTGGGCCAATTTTGACCCTTTTTTAAAAAAAAAAAAAAAAAAAAAAAAGAAAAAATTCGCCCGACCGACCGGACCCTACTTGAAAAGTTCGCTCGCCCGTAAAAACAGGGTTTTATTTTTCGTCGCCTAAGGAAATAGCTTGTACAGTACTCTATGGGCTATTGTAACACACAATTATCTCTCACAGTAAAATGGTAGGTCAAAATCAAAGGAAATTTTGGAATAATGTATGTGTTGATGCATGATGGCCCTTCATATGAAACAGAGAAAAATATGTTCTAATGAGGGTTCCATAGTGTGCATTTTTACATAGCATCATTTTTTCAGTGTGTACGCACTTTGGTCTAGATAGAATAAAATTTTGCATATCTATGTGGACGCAAAAAATAGACACTTAAAACTACACAATAAAAAATCAGTTTGCTCAGGCACATTCTAGCCTTATCGTATTACTTTTCACTAAAAGTATCTGTTAATATAAAACTAATGGAATAATATGTGGCAAATAGCACATTAAATATAGGTTTAAATTGGACTGTATTTACATCTTTTTTTAGTTCCCTAACCCTCTGTCCCTGTCCCAAAGAGTATAGTTCTTTTGGAGTTTAGGGTCATTGGGTAATTACTTTTCAATATACCCAGTCTAGGTTTGGAATTGGATGTTTATGGCATTGGTTAAGTGTAAAACAGTGCTAAAACCTGTGTTAAAACTGAAATTTAGGTGATCTATAATGCATTTAATTTGTGATGGACGCACTTTTGCAACAAAATTTGGCGTCCCACGTAGATGCAATATTTCAAAACCTAGTGTGAACCCTGGTTCTAATTGGGTGGGTACCTTAATAAGAAACACATTTTGCAGGTGAATGTGAACACAGTAATGCTAATTATCCCAAAGGACTGACCGGAAGCTTGGTCAATAGCCTGAAAAAGTGCTACATAGTAACATGAAACTGTCGACTTAGGTACATTACCATGGGATTTGATATTAAGAACCTTATTATAAATTTTATCTTATGGACAATCGTAATGAATCCATTCAAAGATATCAATTGATTACTTTTCCTGATCACTTGGGAGGGGTAAGGACTTTGAGTGGGGGCTCTCTTTATGCCACTGATGTGGGAGGTTTGATCTTGGGCCCCCCCCCCCCCCGGTTCAGGCCAAAACATGCAAAATCAGCCTAATTTCGGATATTAGGGGCCTTCCCCCTGGCGTTTCCCCCCCCTCAGGGTTGGCAATTTCCCGGGAAATACTAGTATTTCCCACTAGGGCGGGAAATAGTGGGAAATACTGGGAAATTCTGGGAAATACCAGGAAATACTGGGAAATACCTGTTCGATACCCGGGAAATACTATAGGATGTAAGTACAATTGAAGACCTCAGGGGTAACTAAAATTACTACATTTACAGTTTAGTAAAGTTGTGGGTGATAATCTGGGTATGTTTCAATGGTTTAATTCAAGTTCAACTCAACTCCACTATACTCGATTCGCGCTGATATAGGCGCTGGGGGAAAGTTTTGGGCCATATCCATTAGGTGAAATAGGGAAGAAGCATTTTAATCTAAACAATAGAAAGTGACATGAAAGGAAAAGGGCAAAGTACAAAACTTAATTTTGTTTACTGTACTTTTCTGTATTGAATTTTGTATAGTTTAATGCAATCGATTTATAAATCATTCACATCACTTTACAGTAAAAACGGTGTTTAGGATTAAAAGAGTTATTACATCTTCACTGTATCTCGTGGAGCCATATTGAAAGAATTTGCTTCAACTGTAAAGAACTACGTTGGACATATCAGTGGGTGTTGTATTAGTCGTATTATTTAGGCAACGTATGAAAATAATGACGTGGCCCCATATCACCTGTGTGGCCGGGGGGGGGGGGGTCTCAGGGGTTTGTTGGGTACCCATGCTCCTTCCAGGGGTTCTGACAGTGACCGCCAAAAAAAGGGGAAAATTTTCAGTGAAAATATACCCCTAACGGGACCCGGTTTTGGCGAGTTTTCAGTGAAAATATACCCCTAACGGGACCAATTTGCAGTGAAATTATACCCCTTGTGGGACCTGTTCTAAATCAGTGAATCCCTTTAAAATATCCAATATACAAGAAAAGTGACACTTGTGCTACTGCATGAAAAATTACACACTCAGGGTTATTTTGCTGATATGTTTAGGTTAATTTTTCCTATTGGTATCATTGAACCAATCACAATCACAACTATTTGATACCCCTAGCGGGACTAGAACTTGATATGGAATTTGTCCCCCTAGCGGTGTCCCCGCATTGCAGCTAGTCCCTCTTTTTTTGGAACGAGCATGGGTACCCGGCCAAAATCCAAGAACCCCCCGGGCTGTGTGGACAGCGCAAAATCCATTGTTACCATATTCAGAATCCAATGGCGCACCTGCCTTATACAGATACACGAAGGGTTAGTAATTTCAATTTTAACGTACGTTCCATTTACCAGTGACCCTCTATGTTTGACCACCTGCACATCGGATTGACCGTAGAGCACACAGTTTAAGAACGGACGAACAAGGAATGCTGCAAAAGTTAAATTGCTGTGCGCCCCTGACAAAGACCTCTCCCCCGTAAAAAAGTACAGGTTTGCCCTATATCAGCGGAATCGAGTATAATTTATTGTGAATAAACCACAACAAGCATAGATTATTTAGATAATCAATAGGCTAACCCGGTGGTGGGTCTAAACATTATTTTGACAATCAGACTTTCATTTCTGCGGAGCTCAATTGTTCAGAGCTCCACCCTTTTTCGCAACAGTCTTTCAGGAGCTCAATAAGTTAAGTTCCTTATTACTTGAAAAGCCTGTTTTATATGACATGCAAGTATTGATCCCTTGTTTGTGCACCTAAATGAGCTCTGGAGAGTTACACTACTCTCCTCTGATTTTTATAAATTAAGGCCTGGACAATCAATAATAGGTTTATTGTTTTTACATGTATGACAAGGACCACCTACACTAAGATAAATGATCCTTGGATTCATTAAGAAATGAATGATCAAATTTAGAATAAAAGCTGTCCAATCATCCAGCCAGTTCTAACTTGTGCATCTTAACATTTACTTGGAATTTAAGCATACATTTTGCCTACCCTGTCTGCTGGCCAAAGTAAAATCTCTTTTACCTGGGGCAATTTGTGATATTTTCTATCTGTGGCTTTAACCACTAATATTTGTAGTATTTTGATGTATTAAATCAGTTTAGAGAAAATCGGGATTAAATTGAATAGCCAAGTTAAGTGATAAAATGAAAAACCATCAACAACCCCCTCCCCTGGGTCATTTATAGCATGAAAGTGCTACTGTGTTTGGTTATTAATTTTCATAATATTTTAAGAAATTAAGTTTTGAAATGTACTTTTTTGAGTTATTTCCCAGTATTTTCCCCGTTTGGCCAAATATGGCGGTGGTATATACCCGTAAATACCGGTATTTACCACCCGGTAATTTCCCGGGGCGGGAAATGACCGGCCAACCCTGGCCCCTCAAAAACCAGGTCTGGATATGACGGTTCGGGATGCCGGTGCAGAGATAAGCACTATTTTGAGGTGAATAGCTGAAGTGCAATGGAAGGCGTTGCCGGTAAAATAAAGAGTTCTTGACGTCCAACGTGCAATTACATGCAATAGGGGCACTTGATTGCGTTCTTGGCACTTCAGAGTGTTAGGGTTAATTACTAGAAAATTGAAGTTGTCTCAAATCAAGAAAAATTTGATGACAGCTATTTTCACAAACTGGAAATGCGGTGGTGAAGGCCATTCAGTGTGAAGGCCACTTTGTCATGTGAATGCAAGAGGGCTATAGCTAACCATTGTCAGAAATTCTCATCAACATCCTTTTAGTGATTGTGGTCAGGCTATTAGCGTTTTTCTTTTGAGCATCCAGTATTTTTACCGGTGAGATATTTCCCCGGTAAAGAGTGTACGAATAGATGGAGAGAGGCAATTTCTGACTGGCGCGAATCATTCGGGGAAAATAGCCGATTCAAAGTGACCCCAGTGAAATTTGCGCGGGTACAGATCATTCATGGGTCAATTGCATGCATTTGGATTGACTGGCCCCCTGTTTCCCGGGAAGATCTCACAGTTCTTAATATTCAGTTGGTGGATTTCACGATATTTTGCCCAAAATCTGACGTCCATTTAGCGAGATGCGTAGTTACTTCAGCACTGCAAGCATTACGCTATATACACAACGAGCACGGCGTATTTAATGGCACTTATAGACAGTTGTTTCCGTCTGTGCTCCATACACCCAACCCGTGGGTTGTTGATCTAAATTATAAGCCCCGCCGTTGCTTCAGTGACCCCAGCCATTTTCCGTTTCTCTACTGCATGCGCACTGATGCGGAGCGGGGTCTTTTTCTCTTAAACGTGAATCCTTAGTTCCCTCGGGCAAAAAATCCATCCAAAACAAGGATGGTTGCCAGAGCGAATTTCCCCGTAAAAAAGTAGCAAATACCAGCGAAGGGATTTTCAATTAACCAGTTTTAATCCTTTACCCGGTTTGATCCGGAAAATATTACTCAATAGATAAACGCCTTATGAAATGGTTCTTCAAGCAACAGAGCCACCTGAAGAACCATTTCAAGAGCCATCAAGGACTCATCAAGGAAAGATAAAAGTAAGTCATAGATCAATCGAAATAGATCATTGTGGCAGTGATGATACCTACGATTACCAAACAAAATGTTTTATTTGTTCACAACCCAATATCCTCTGATGCTCAGACTTTCTGGTTTGGAACAGTACACTCATATTTATTATGAACCTTCCTATTTTTTTTCTCGAGTCCCGCTTTAAAGTGCAAGTGACTCTAGAACTGCACTTTAAGTGAACATTTTATTACAATGTTATGGAGGTTCAAAATTTATGCAAGCCCTTTAATAGATGAAAGTATGACTGCTAGAGGAATTTTACAATTTTTAGTTCTAATAAAATTTATGGTTGTTAACATGAAAGTATATGGGCCTCTATGCAAAATTGCAAATAAAAACCATATACTGTTTAAATGCAGATGCAAGTTTGTCCTCTGATGATATCCATTTCCAAAGGAGTGGGAAGTGATACAAATGTATACTTTTGCCTAAAAAATCACCTTTTTAAATGAACAAATTGAGAAAAAAAATACCAATCTAATTTAATCATTTCATTTCAGTTCAGAAAGTGTAACTTTTAACATTTGCATATGTGTCCAGTTTCAAAATAACAGATATCCAAATATGGATTGATCCTCAATCAGGACTTCATTTTAAAATAAAAATTCCTGTAGGCCATTTTTTCCTCTTGGATGGAAAATGCAGGCTCATCAATTGATGATGCGAGTAAATTTTACATAACATTAGGAATCTTGTGTGGGTGAGATGCTTTGCATATAATGTGAGCATTAAAGGGGGATGACCCAATTTAAGTCTAAGTTTTTCATCTTGATAGAATGGCCTTCACCCCAAAACCCTGTCTGTAAAGTTTTGCGCCGATATTTCAACCCATTTTGAAGTGAGAGCTAAAACTGTGATTTTGTAATTCCACCATAGAGGGAAGCTGTTGTTGTAAAATTAACTATTGGCGCGCACCAAAATGGGGCATATTTTCGCTCATAACATCCAAACCAAACATCCTTTAGCCCTAAGATTTCACAGGGTAAATGAGAAAAAACAGTACTTAACTTTCTTCTGATACCAAACTTTTGACCACTTTTGGTAAAATCTAGGGTCCCTGGGGATGAGGCTATTAGCAATCGGACCATGGATCTTTAAGTTAGAGTTGGCAAAATGTATTGCATATTCTGCTATCTATTGAAGATTTCTTGGGGCCCAAGGAACTGCATAAACTGCCACAAACAACAGAATTGTATAATTGTCTTTGATTGCTTTAAAGGAATCTGAGGTATGAAGGAGGTAGAAAAAACAGCCATCATACATGTAGTACATGCTGGTCAGAAGAGCTGGCAGATGTTTTCTCCCCGTAATGTGTGGCTATTGGAATCGGCTGGCCATTTAAGACAACACTCATGCAAGGCTAAATTTTACACCTTAGTCTTAGACTAAATTGACAATTTTGTGTTTATTTTTCATTACAAATTTGGTATGATGAATTTGCAGTGATACGTACATGTACAGACAAAAAATCCAAATGTTCTAAAATTAACAAATTTATTCTTTTATTGCTTGCACATAACTCGGACCTCTGAATACCATAATGACCTAGAATCAACGACTTAAGGTAGACAAGCGGATTCTCCACAAACGGCATAACTAAAATCGAGGTGCCCAAAAATACTATTATAATGAGCATACGCACTTTATTATCATAGTTTTGGGCACCACCATATTTGGTTTACGTATCATCGTATTTGGAAAGTCCTAAATGCATTTATGAGACACGCCAGTATTTTACGTTCGTCGTGTTGAGCCATTGAAAACAACAACAACAACAACTGATGCCACATGCTATCACTCTTGCTCAAATATCTCTTTTCCTAAACAAAATTAACAGGGGTCATTGGGAGACTTTTTGTGCATTAGGGATGCAGGAATCTTTTTAGAGGCATGGTTTCTTCAATCGATTGGTTTTTCGCATAATTATTGAAGAAAAATTGGCCGATCAGACAATGGAACACTGGGAAATGCAACACTGATAACATAACGCGTGACGCACAAATTTTATATGCGTGTGCTTGCGCAACAACAGTGACGACGCATGAGTGCTTATGCAGTAACAACCAGTGCGCGCTGAGTGTAAGAGAAATCGGTAACAGGCATGGGCCATTCCCTAATACACATGATTCACTTCTTCCTTTTATATAGTTCTATGCCTAGAATTTATCTTTTTTTGGTCAGCATTTTCCAGCAAAATAGAAGTACTGGTAATTTGAAGTAATAAATTACAAATTGATTGCAAACACAGTACTACTAATAATATGCTTGTGTGAATTCATCAGCCTGGATAAAAAGATCCATCGTAAAATTTTACCTGTTTTACATTTACTGCCAATGGGAATTAGTTTGCAATAATATGGATCCCTTTATATTACAGCATGATAGTACAAAACAACCTTGCAAAACATTTTGATGCCATATGCTTGGATAATAAAACTCATAGGGGAACCATGATATGGGTTTAATTGTAAGAGATCACATACTGTTAAAAAAATACTTCATGAAAATATATTTTTGCTAAATTTTTAAAGGTCTAATTTGTAGAATTAAAAAGCAAAAATTGATTCATATCTTGGATCATATGTACGCTTAAATGTTGCATTTGAAAGGATTTATTTGCTGTGAAAATATTGCCTGTTTCAGTTTGCAAACATTTGTTGTAGTGAAAATAATTTATTCTAATGCACTTGAGACATTTTAGGAACAAGGTCTGTTTCTTTCACATGAAGCTGATCATGATAATGTCAGGGCAATGCTTCAAGCATTTTAACTATAGTAATCAATACATTGTAAAGGTGACTTTAATTGCATTATGGCATTGTGGTGAAATAGCAGATCCGTAGTATATTATTAATTTTGCAATTATGGAATTACAATTTCAATGCCTGGATTTGTTCCTAATTCTTTAAGAGCCATGATACTACCAACATTCAGTGTTTTTTTGCATGGCGACAAGAAATTGTGTATGCTGCATGTCGCGAGTTATCTTTAGTTCAATATGCATCCAGTGTCTCAAGTCTAATAACAGTAACATTGTAGAACTGTTTTTTCTTCCAGATCGACCTTAGGTTGGGAAAATTATGCAATGTTGTCCTGATCGGGGACTTAACATTGGGTCAGTTTGATGGTTGAATGTTGTTGCTTCGATCTCTGCAGAGGCAGCCTATCTAACCTACCCACTCATGTCTTGGTCTTGAATGCCTTAAAAATATAAGAGCATCAGGCCACAATGTGGTCCTTTCATGATCCATTGTGACCTGAGAAGTCAACGGTCTTATGAAACAAATAATATGATTATTATTAACCATCAATCATTGACTTGATGGTTATTGCTATCGTGAGCGGCGTGTTTTAATGTCGGCACTTATTTTCTCTACTAGTCGGGCGTTTTATTTGCATTTCTGACAAAAAGCTGCCTAGTGGGAGTCAGACACGTGGGGAATCTCGTGTTGGGCTTGATTTTTTTATTTCAGTGACGGGAGTTAGTTTGCGTAACTTTTGTATCTTTTTGTCAGTTTTGGACATCATTTGATGCCGCGCTTGTCGTCTTTCTTATTGTATGCTATTGGTTGATGTGTGACCTTATTAAAAACCGGTTTTTGTGGGTTTTTTTTTTTTTTAGGGTACTTCGGGCGGAAAATGAAATGGTGATCGTGTTACCATATCTACCAAGCATTCAAGGGCTTACCAGGGACTGAGGTCAAATGCAAGTGCGAGTTCATTTGACTAGAGTTAGATTTAGTTGTAAATAAACCCTGGATGAAGGTCGAACCGATTATATAAAGATGATACAAAGAAGTTGTTTTACTTGAGATCAAATTAAGTTAGTGAAATCGGGGTATTGCAACCAAGTCTCAAAGATATTCAGGAAAAAGTACGAAGAGAGACCCCAATTTTACCTACTTTAGACTGCAAAAAATATCCAAATCCGTGCTTAGCAAATTTGGTATCGTGGTATCGTCCTTTGTTGAAAGCAAGCCTTTGTTCCATTATGGCATTTAGTTATAATGACTATGCATAATGTTTACGGTATAGGATGGATGAAAAATTGGGTTTTGTTGGTTTCGACGCAAAGTGTTATATTGGTTATATTTTGGAGTGCTGATGAAATATTTTGGTGTCGCTAGGAAACTTAGCTGGTGTCATTATTAAGTTCTTGTTGGCTTGTTTGGACATGAAGGACATTGCTGCGACAACATACCATGACCAGCGTGGCTGTTCCTCTAAACGATGTTCACCACATTGACCGTTTTAAGGCACCTGGAATTTGAAAGCCAGTCTGGAATTTATAAGTGCCTGCGTCCTGAAAGTTGAAGACACTTTTATATATTACATTTTATAGGCTATAAATATTCGATCCTCTAAATATGATAAACAAAAGAGGGTATTCACTGCGACAGCAGTGGACATACTTCAGAATATTTTAATAACAACCTTACCTGCGATAATATATTATATTGCAAGTTGAGACGACAACAAACTTGCCTTACTTTGACGGGTTTTAGATATTACTTTGTGGCGATGGTTGCTCACTAATTGATTGGCCTCCTAAATTCGACTTTTACCTGTGAAATAACGCTTCGTTGAAAAGCGGAAAATGTTGAAATAAGTGGCGGTGGTAAGCAATCATACTAAAGCGGAAATCTTTGGAAACATCTGCCCGAAATTCCTTACATTTTGATGAGGAATATCCTAAAATCGCTTTTCACAAAGTCAGGGGATTTGTCAGTAGTAATCCTCTATTTTTCGACGGATATTCAAAGTGGCCTGACACATACGAAAATTAATACGGTTAGGACATTTTTTTTTTTAAACCGACAATGTTTCTCAGCTACCAGTATGCCATGACCTCTAGTGATATCTTATTATGTGTTTAACCAAACGTCAATGTAGTGCTTTTAAAAGAGACTCATATACGAATGTTATCGAGCGTGATGCAATAAAGAGCATTGTAAGGCATTACCGTGGGAACTGGAGTTGAATGTTAACTGTTTAGCTATGTAGGCCTACATTGACCGATTACCTTCACACGTATAGTCAAAGAATCAATGACCAAGTCTCAACTGAGTATACATAGGTGGCCGATAATGACCCTGTATGGCCTTTGATCCCATTTTTAGCTTCATGAGTGAAGCTAATCTATATAGTACCGATTCGGCAGAGCGGGTGAAAAAAAGTATAGGCGTATCTCCGTTGCCCGCGATTGAGCATATTTGTTAAAATGGTCGATGTGCAAGGTGGGGATGTTGCTCTTCAAGGTGAATGAATTTCGTATGCAAAATCGGCCTAGAAGGGTGTTATTTTCCCGTTTGTTTTTGTGTTTGTCGAATGTGTAACCCCGTACCCAAGATATCAGGTCATACTCAAGTATGGTTTGTTATAGTAGCGAACGCGGCCGTCGATAAGCGAGATTTTTTAATAGCGAAACCTAGATAAAAATATACGTCGACATAAAACACGAGCAAAGAATCAGTCAAAACTGAAAATTTTTGCACTGTGTTTACTGTGATTATATTTAGTTGACGTACAAATCCATTCTTTGACGGGTTTTAGATATTACTTTGTGGCGATGGTTGCTCACTAATTGATTGGCCTCCTAAATTCGACTTTTACCTGTGAAATAACGCTTCGTTGAAAAGCGGAAAATGTTGAAATAAGTGGCGGTGGTAAGCAATCATACTAAAGCGGAAATCTTTGGAAACATCTGCCCGAAATTCCTTACATTTTGATGAGGAATATCCTAAAATCGCTTTTCACAAAGTCAGGGGATTTGTCAGTAGTAATCCTCTATTTTTCGACGGATATTCAAAGTGGCCTGACACATACGAAAATTAATACGGTTAGGACATTTTTTTTTTTAAACCGACAATGTTTCTCAGCTACCAGTATGCCATGACCTCTAGTGATATCTTATTATGTGTTTAACCAAACGTCAATGTAGTGCTTTTAAAAGAGACTCATATACGAATGTTATCGAGCGTGATGCAATAAAGAGCATTGTAAGGCATTACCGTGGGAACTGGAGTTGAATGTTAACTGTTTAGCTATGTAGGCCTACATTGACCGATTACCTTCACACGTATAGTCAAAAGAATCAATGACCAAGTCTCAACTGAGTATACATAGGTGGCCGATAATGACCCTGTATGGCCCTTTGATCCCATTTTTAGCTTCATGAGTGAAGCTAATCTATATAGTACCGATTCGGCAGAGCGGGTGAAAAAAAGTATAGGCGTATCTCCGTTGCCCGCGATTGAGCATATTTGTTAAAATGGTCGATGTGCAAGGTGGGGATGTTGCTCTTCAAGGTGAATGAATTTCGTATGCAAAATCGGCCTAGAAGGGTGTTATTTTCCCGTTTGTTTTTGTGTTTGTCGAATGTGTAACCCCGTACCCAAGATATCAGGTCATACTCAAGTATGGTTTGTTATAGTAGCGAACGCGGCCGTCGATAAGCGAGATTTTTTAATAGCGAAACCTAGATAAAAATATACGTCGACATAAAACACGAGCAAAGAATCAGTCAAAACTGAAAATTTTTGCACTGTGTTTACTGTGATTATATTTAGTTGACGTACAAATCCATTCTTTCAAGGATGTAAGGCATGTCTGTATGAAGTTGCAGGAGGTGTGTGTAAAATGAATATTTATGTGGGAGCATACCAGTTCTGGTAGGGGAGGGTCCACTCCCCTTGTCCATGCGCATGTGCGATAGATCTGCAAGTATTGTTTTATTTCGGAGTTGTTTGGCCTATGTTTTTTGTTTAAGTTGTTGTATTTATTAATAGAGTTATTTTTTTTATATTTGTAGGGGGAGTTTGTTATGATATTTATTCTTTCTTTGTAGGTGTTTTGTGTTCATTTTATTCGAAGGGGGAGTTTGTGGCAATTTAAATTTTTTTATTTGTAATGGTAGTCGGCCTCAGGCTGTTGGCATGCTGACAACGCATGTTTCCGGGGCATGATGCCCCACCTCTTAACATCCTCGCGTTTATAAAGGTCGGGGCTACAGAAGTGGAGAATATACCATTTAATTTAAAGGGTTGTTTGATATCAGTTATAGGATAATAATATAATAATAATAGGTGGGAACAAGGGGTCGGAATTCGAAATAATTGGTTATTTCGGATCCAATGGTTCTTGCTTGAAGTTATTATTGTACTATTATTACTTTGGTACTATATTCGATGGCTATTTTTACGTTTTGAATTGAACGGTTTGCAAGATTGTAAAAATTTTCGTTCTTGTTTGGTAGCTTATATTGATGATTTATTATTTGGAACATACCACTTTTATACAGTGGCACAGCCTACCCGGCGGTGTCTTTATGCGTTCAGGAACATTAATTACAACTTGAACAAAAATATATTAAGTACAAGAAATAAAGTCATTATAAACAGGCCAAAAACCCAAATCAAAATGCTCTAGCACCCACACATATACACCCACATACACGCGCGCACACACCCCCGCACACCCGGTACCCACCTGCACATACAAACACACAACATATACAATCACAAACACCACACCACCACACAAAGGGTCTATCAATCACACCCACCCCCACACACGCCTTGCTCATTCATACACATACAACAAAAATTAATTAAACAATATGAAGTCTATAAAACAGTTGTACAGCAAAATAAGGGTTACAATCCATCAAAACTGTCTCATCCAGTCTTTGGTGTTGCATCGGTGTGCCTCTGAAAAGAATCCGAAAGCAAGATGGGACACCAACATGCAACACATGATCAATGGATGCGGCATGCAACTTAAGTACAAAAAATAGAGATTTAAACAACACATAAGCAATTAGTACATCCTACCTAGGCAATGGTTTCACAATATTTGAAGTTGCATTTATACAATGTTGCTATATCATCAGCGTGGTCATTGGTCACCAATTTGCCCAGGTACAGAACACACGTGACCCCCGTGAGCATGAGGGTCGATCACAACTGAAACAAGCACCCCGAACTTGCTAAACATTAGTGTATGGACATGAAATTTTTGTTCTATTTAGCCATCATTCATTGTTTATTACCGTTAAATAGATCACATTTCCCGAAATAGTGTTGACATGTAAGTGTGACATACAACGAAACGATGGAATATGTACAATGCAAGATATATGTTATCAATTTCAACCGCGTCGCGTGGGATGGAACCTATTCACCTGGAAAATGCCCAAACCACTCGCCACGTGGATAGCAGTTTTAGCAGAGCCGAGTGGCCTAGCTGTTACTTGGGACAGTTCTGTACAATTGCCGTTTTATAACGCCTTAATTTCGATGCGTGTGGTTGGGGATTCTTGTACAAAACTTCATTAAAAAAGTCCAGTGTAAACCCCGGGGTTGTAAACAATCTGCATATGTATTTAAAGTTATTATCGAACACAACAATCCACGAACATGTGCAAAAAAGCGACCCACTCCCCTTGTCCATGCGCAAGTTACAAATACCTAATTACCATATAAGGCCAGTGTCATTGCAAAGACACTGCAAGGCCGCTAATGAATACCGCGACACAATCCATACTGTTTAAGCATGACAAATTAACGAAGCAGAAATTTATGCTTTAAACTTGTGTATATGACAAAAACGGGTTTCTCGGGCCTTTTGTTTGTATAATATATCGCAGTATACGGCTCAGAAGAAATCACGACGGAATATTTTCTGAAGACCGTGGATATGTTGGTGGATTTCCTAAATTACAGTCAACCTAGGGCTTCACCCGTATTTGACAATCCGGCAAGGGAGGTGGGGGGGGGGGTTGCAGGTAGGTAATATTTTCCGCAAAGTAGGCATCAAATCGTGCGACACACACTGGGTACGGTTGATTTCATCAATATTCAGTCTATCACAGCCAAGCGTTCCAGGTTATGACATGTTATCGGCATTCGACGCAAACTCTGGACTCCTTTTCCGTAGTTGCTCCCTGCATAAATAAAAGTAGTATGAATTCTAAATTCATTTCAAGGAAAATCAAGATAAAAGTTGCGAGTTGTCAGTTTCATTATCTTTTGAATACATTAGACATAACAAGCACAATTGCGACGTGCCCCAAAATTGGGTGAAGATGTTTGCTGTGTTTCTGAAAAATGTGTAAGTCCATGTAATGTGAAGAAGAGGAGCGGGGAACCTTCAGGGGCAAGAGTGGAATGGGAAACCGTCACGTCATCGAGGCATGGGACGGGGATCCCCACTGACATGACGGTCATGTGGATTCCCACGTGGTAAATTAAATGTATAGTAAATATAATCTGGCTATATGCAAAGGCCTAAAGCTAATCAGATTGATACAGTAAATAGCTTGAAAATTGCAGGGAAAACTGTGTATCCGTTGGTGTAAAGATCATTTAAATGCAACATGTTCTCTAGTCTTGCTCTGAATTTTGCGGAGAGAAGATCTCCCTCCAAGTTTGGAGCTGCCTTTCCTTTCGGTTCTCTCACAACACGTAAACAATGTGTTGAATCAGCACGTGGGACAGTCCACCTGTCCGCAGGCCAGTCCCCGGGGCTCCAGATCCCCCGAGGCCAGTTCTGACTTGTTCACCATATGGTCTACCTCAGGAGTGTGTGAAATCTTTGCTAGATGCTACTCTTATTGCTGTACGAACACTGCAATAAACTTCGATTTCCTTCCGAATTGTATTGACTTTTTAGCTCATGAAATGTATTTTGAATTAAAATGAGTGCATAAAACAACCTTAAAACAAGGAAGGAACATACATGACAGATGATGACTTCAGGACAGGTGAACAGACAAAAATATAGTATGAAAAATAAAAAGCGCGCAAGTAGTAATGTAGTAATTAAATGTCGGGTCGGATCTTATGGTATAAAGAGCGGTGAGACAATGCGAGTAACCATTTGGCTGGGGATGGGATTAAGCCTTCCAAGCTAAAATGACTAATTTATTTACTTGATTGAAACCTAAGGAGACATGGCCATAGATAGTGTCGCATTTCTTGCGTTAGCAAACTGCTGTAATTAACAAGTAAGGGAAGAAGGAGGACCTCGGGGGTTTGGCAATACTTCCGGGTTGCATTTATTGACAGGATAGACGCTCTGTGGCAGATCATTGATTGTGTTCGAATTAACTGGGGAGAAAACCTATTATACCGGTAAATACCGGTATTAAATTGTCGGTATATCGGTTTGCGGTATATGCGTTAACCGTTCTGCCACATGTTGGTGAACCTCATGTGACCTTTGACCTCTTTGATCTCATGTGACATGAAATGTAGATCAGAATTTTAAAATTACCTTGGGGTACTCCACATCGGCCTATGTCGATCGATTTGCGACTCTTAGCTAAAATGAACATTTGGGTAGTGTCCTACCATGTTGGTTGACCTATGTGACTAAAATGGTCAGAATTATAAACATTGCACGGTTCGTGTATCCACATATGTTGATCGATTTATATGACACATTAGATTAATTACATGTGGTAGTGTCCCACATGTTGGTGAACCTCATGTGACCCTTGTGACCTTGTGTGACCTTAAAATGGTCAGAATTATAAAATTAGTTGGTGTATCCACATATTCGATCGATTTCCATGACACTTAATACAATTGCCCTTGGGTATTGTCCCACATGTTATTGATCTTATGTGACCTTTGTGACCTAATTTGACCTAAAATGATCAGAATGATAACATTGCTTGGCCCACATAATGTTCGATCGATTTTCATTGACACTTAGATACATTGGCCCTTGGGTAGTGTCCCACATGTTGGTGACCTCGTGTATTCTTGTGACCTTAAAATGGTCAGAATTAAAATTGCTTGGTGTATCCACATAATGTCGATAGATTTATGACACTTAAATAATGACCCTTGGGTCGTGTCCTATATGTTGGTGACCTAATGTGACCTCGTGAACCTTAAAATTGTCAGAATTATAAAATTATTGGTGTCATCCACATATGTCTGTCGATTTCTAAGACACTTAGATAGAATGACCCTTGGGTAGGTACTACCTGTTGGTGCGTCAATTGACCGTTAAAACTTGGTCAGAATTATAAAATTGCTTAGTGTATCCACATATTCGATCGTTTTTGACACACTTAGAGACATTGGCCCTTGGGTAAGTGTTCCACTGTCGTTGACCTCATGAGACCTTAAAATGGTCAGAATTATGAAATTGCTAGGTGATCCACATATGTTGATCGATTTTCCTGACACTTAGATACAGTGGCCTTGGGTAGTGCCCACATGTTGTGACATCATGTTGATCTGTGTGCTTAAAATGGTCCGAATTATAAAATTGCTTAGGTATCCACATAGGTCGATCGATTTCTATGAAATTTAGATAGAATGACCCTTGTGTGGTGTTCCCACATGTTGGTGACCTCATGTGACCTTAATGATCAGAATTTTAAAATTTTGGTGTATCCAACATAGGTTGAGCGATTCTATAGATTACTTAGATCGAATGACCCTTGGGTAGTTGTTTGCTCCCCATTTTTTTGGACCTATTGACCTTTAAAATGGTAGAATTATGAAATTTCTTGGTGTATCCACATATGTTGATCGATTTTCATGACACTTAATACAGTGGCCCTTGGGAGCGTACCACATGTTAATGACCTCATGTGACCTTTGTGACCTCCATGCGACCTTAAAATGGTGTCAGAATTATTAAAATTGCTTGGTGAATCATATTTATGTCGATCAATTTTCATGACCCTAGATACATTGGCCCTTGGGTCGTTGTCCGGGTCCCACATGTTGGTGACCTCATGTGGCCTGAAAATGGTCAGAATTATAATATGCTTGATATATCACATGTCGAGCATACTGTGCTGACTATGTAACCTCGTGTTGTGACCTTAAAATGGTCAGATTATAAATTGTATTGGTTGTATCCACATATGTCTATCAATTTATATGGCACTTAGATAAATCCCACATCGTTGGTGACCTCATGTGACCTAAGACACTATTGTTCAAGTGATTTGCTAAAATAACGCAACCCGAAAACAAATCATCAAAATCAGATTTTAGCATGGACGTAACAAGTACAGGTATCCTAACATACACTGCAAATGATAAGACCAGAAGAACTGAATACGAGGACAGAATCGGAGATTATAGCCATTACTGTCAGAACGGACACTTACTACAACACGTAATTGAATGGAGAATCGTCTATCTTGGAACACTGCGTTTTTCTTCTTTTTCTTTCAATTCTACAGCTGGAAAAAGGTAACTTAAGGGGGGGTAAACTGATGAGAATTCTACAGGACTTATCATTCACTTTGCTATTCCTGCCAATTTAAAATATTTTTCAAATCCCTGCTAGTGTCTTTAAATTATCAGGATAATTATAAATTGCCTTGGTGTATCCATATACGTTGATCGATTTCTCTGACACAAGATATAATGACCCCTTGGTTAGGGTCCCACAGGTGTGGTGACCCTCATGTGACCTTTATGACCTCATGTGACCTGAAATGGTCAGAATTATAATATATGCTTGGTCTATCCACATAGGTTGATCGATTTTCATGACACTTTAGATTACCGTGGCCCTTGTTTTTATTGTTTTTGTTTGGGAGTGTCCCACACATGTTTGTTGTGTTGTACCTCTGCGTGACCTTTTGAAAGTTTTGTGCATTAGTGAATGTTATTTAAATTGCGTGGTTGTTGGGTAGTTCAATTTATGTCGACGATTTTCATGACACTAGTATTTAAACTTGTGCAGAGCGGCCCTATGGAGTGTTGATGTTGTCACCTCGTGACCTTGTCTAATTACAAATCACGATGGACAGAGACAAATGCATTCTGTGAACGCGATATTTTTAACATGTGGGACTTTTATGCTCCCCCTTTTAATATCAATTTTTAAAAATGCCTTGTTAAATATGAGCTTACGCACAGTTTTCTATTAAAAAATTTGACAGAATAAAGTCAAGTTGAGAAGATGCTGGTCAAAGATTTTCAGTCAAAATTGACCAGAAATCGTAAGATCAAATGTTCAGTTCCAACGTGGAAGATGGGTGGGTTCCTACGTCGCTCTTTCCCCTTTTACTCACCACTTATTTCTACCCCCCTGTACTTCCTCTCTCTTCTTATCACAATTTAACCTTATTCCTACTTCATCTTGTCAGCCTGTTCTTCCCTTTGGGTATTTTCAGAGTTAGGCAACGAATGTTGAAGATTTTATTTGACATACGATGCATTTGGAGCAGATCCCTCGGAGATCATCTTTGTATTCGTGCCTTTAATTAATTCTTAACCCTTACCATGATCATTGTTACTGCCACAAGCCTAAAGTAGCCCTTTATGTGCCATAATTACAATAAGGCCCTACCGTTTTGCACCTAACTTGGTATATGGATCATGCGTTTTTTCTTTTTAATAATATACTTTTAGAAGTAAAACCCTTACCCTTATTTTTGTGTCATCTGTCTTGCAATGGAGTGCAGGAAGACCCATACTAATCAAAATTTGTATGTCCGCCGCTTGTGTGTATGTTGTAGGTTGTGTCGTCTGTGTATACAGTATGTGTGTATAATGTAGGTGTGTGTGTGTGTTCATGTATGAGTGAGTGAGTGAATATACAAAAATTAAAAAAGACATAATTTAAAGATGATACTGCTAGTTGGGAATGGATCGGGAATGAAATTCGGTGAGTGTGGTCAACAGTCAGTGCCAACAATTTTGAAAGTCATTTTCAAGGGACTTCTGACCAGTCATCCAAAGTCACTTGGTTGTAGGATCATGAAACTTGGTAGGTCTTGGTAGTTAATCCGATTGTGGTGAGGTCACATATGCATAAAAAATGGAAACTATATGAGAACACGGGTACTTAAGCAATAATAGCACGGTTTTTTTAAGCGTGCCCCCAATTTTTCAAACATTTTTAGATTTTTACATGGTTGTATTATTAACTGGCTAGTAAACTACCTGTGAAGGTCAAGCTCGCAAAGTCTATGTGTCGACAACGAAGGAATTTTGTAATTAGAATCATTAATATCGGCGAAATATAATTCAAGGGCTTCTGGAAACGAACTGCCAAGGTGAAATAGCCTTTTTGGGAGATCTACGCTCATCAAGTAGTTGTTTTATGGGCAGGCAAGTCAAGTAGAGGTCATTTTCTATTGGTGGCACTATTTCATCATGGACGGACATAAAATTAGAATTTCCGGCAGAGTGGAAGTACAATCTCGGATCCCAATTTCAATTAAAAAAAAAAGGGTCGTTTTTCCGAACACGCATTTTTAACATTCTCGTTTCGCAGGTGTCGTCCTAGACAATTACCACATAACTGTGCAAAAAGTTTTGAAAATTGGGTACTGGTTGGAGTACTCTAAAAAAATGTGCTGTTTTAGTGCTTTAACGCAGCACAAAAATTCAAACCACTTAACTCCACTCAAGCTCCAACACACTTTTCTTATGAAGCTTAAGCACCATTGGTGCTCTTGTTTTTATATATGATAAACCTTGTATGCAATAAAATGCTATGGACAAACTAAAGGAACCAATGGTCCAGGACTTTTCCTGGTATGCGCAGCGCCGATGACCTTTGTGACCCATGTCCCCTTTTTACCTTTAGTGGCCCTATGTGACCTTTGACCCCATATAGTCAAAATCTATATTATAAAAAAATCAACTTGTGGGCTTGTGGGTTTGTCGGCTATGCGTTCGCCGTCCTTTAACATCCGGCCATATATGAATTTTGGTGGGGGGTGGTTAGTAAGTCCCAAACGTACATTTGTGGTCACGAATTGGAGGGGTCATTTTGGGATCAAAGGTCATTCAGGGGGGTCAGGAAATTGATGGTGTTTGTGACATCAAAACGTATAGGCCTAACAATTAAGAAAATAAGTAACACATTTGAGGACAAAAAGATTTATGTTTACAAGTGATTTAAAGACACAAGATTATTTAAGTCTCAAAAAGTATGTCAAATGGTTTCTGACTTAGTGCGGTGACGTGTAAACGTTTACACGAACGGAAGGTCACTACACGTTTAGAAAATTCCATACACGTTTACACGTAACACTGTCAGCAAACCCTATTATACTAAACTTTTTGTCCCAGTCCGAACGAAGAGTTTCTGGGAGGGACTATAAAATGGGCTCGTCCGTATGTCGTCCGTATGTCCGTCCGTATGTCCGTGATTAAAAATGTAAACACTGGAACATTTGGGCATATCTTTTTTTCTGGATGTGATAGAGTAGCCAAACTTTGGTATATTGTAGCAGGGGGAACCCCTACTCACCATGTAATTCATTCCCCCAGGGTCTTCCCCTTGGTCTGTCAGGGGGGTTGGTAGGCGGAAAAAGGTCCATATTGCCCACAGAAAATGTCAACATTGGGTAAATTTATCTGGGAGTCTGTAAGGGCTATGATGATGTAACTGGTGGAAAGAAGCAGGTTGATGATTTTCAACCTGATTAGAGTTTGGTGTAAAATATGCTAATTAAGATCTCATTTGCATAATTTATGAAAATTTTCCCCGAAGGCCTAGGGAAGGGAACCAAGTTTTTGGAGGTCTGTAAGGTTGTATAATGATGTTACAATTGGTGGTAAGGAAGTGGGCTGAGAAGTTTCGACCTGATTAGATTTTGGGCGATTTTTTTTTGTTCTAGTTGTTACATGTGGGTCATTCTTTTGGGTTGCCAGCCTGTTTACATTTCTTGGAAAATGTGAAAATATGTAAAATTTTTTTCAATGTTTCGCCGCTTTCCAGACCCGTAGGGTCCCAAATTTAAAATGTGATCACATGATTTTTTCAAAAATAGTGTTGCCAATTGAGGTAAATTATCATATTTTTATAAAGTTAGTGAATTTTCAGGGATTTTTGAATGCTGAATTTTAAGATTCTTGAGTCATTTTCTTAGTAACCATTATTTTTGGCGAGCTATGTGGGATGATGGCCCCAAAATTAAGGGTGGACTGGTGCAGTTTTAGTTGTCATTTAGGGATCGCGATATTCGGCGGGGAAATATTTTAGCATCGAGTAAAACGATGTTGCATTGTTTTCAGTATTATTTGTAATTGCTGAAGTACAATTGTCACCAAAATTACCCGCCGGTCGGTTGAAATGAAATTGTGAAATTGAAATTGAATAACAGTTCAATGATTCTCCTAGAAATTGTTTCGGACTTTTCTGGAAATGGGAAATCCCCCGTTTTACCAAGTTTTGTACGGATGGTGGAGCGACTTCGGCAACATTACACCGCATAACACAGCCCCAATTACGTTCTGCTTCAATTACAGAGGGATCTATTTTACCCGGATCTACAAAAAGGTTAAAATGGCAGCTCACACAGGAATCGTCGTTTGGGATCTCCCCCCCCCCCCCCCCCCATGGGAAATTCAACTGCTTTATTTTGGATTAAAACATAACCTAGTAAGTACAAACAACATTTTATGGTTTTTTTTTGTTCCCCAAGATGATATTTATGATCGAATGCAAAAGCCGGGTAACCCGATTGCGAACGATTTATGGTGCAAGAATTGAATTCCGTGGGGATTTGGAAGCGCCAAATTCGGCAGTCGTTAAATTGTTTTGACCGTTTTTTTAACGAAAATACAGACCGTGAGTGTTAACGGATAGGAAAGTAAAAGGTAACTACCAGCTCTATTTCTGACATCGTTTTTCTCCCGGACTTAAGATGGACAGACAGAACTTTTTCATATTTAACCATTTAACTGATCTAGGCTATGCTGTGGTCTTAAAACTTACTGCATAAGGGGGGGTTCCTAGGGAACCATTTTTTGTTTTTCAGCCGGCGATTTTTTAACGCTGCAATATATTTGGTTTATAATTTTTGGATTTGTCTAACTTTTAGGTGTTGCGCTTGCATTGGTTGCAAAAAAAATCCAAATCCATCGCGTCGTTTGCGTTAATTAGCATGGGTCCATAGGAAGCCCACCCTTATGCACTAACGGAGTACCACGACAAAATCAAAAATCGTATTTGATTTACCTGTATTGATTTTGATTTTCATACTGATTTACACCTAGGGACATAAACAAATGTAAATAAATAATGAAAAAATCTGAGGAGTATAGCGGCCAATGGAGCCATAATATTTTATATACATCATGTAGCGGTTTAATGTAGGAACCTATGGTAAATTATACAAGGAACCTTAAAAAATATAAACATAGCATGAGACGTTTATGTTGGTGCTTAATATGCGTAAATATAGTTCCTTCTTCACCAATTAAAGCAATCAGCACTAGTCTAGGTGAAGCAATTGCGTAGAAAATGGCAGAGAAGAAGAGAAACAAATTAGATGTCTTTTTCGCACATTTTGACGCAACATTAAAATCAATGTTTTGCCCCTCATTGTCTTACTGAACAACTTTCTTCCTGTTTTTATTTCTTTATTGTTGAGTTCTTGAAGCCTCTCTAACATGTGTGATTTTATTAAAAAAATCTTTAGGAAAGTGGTTTTATTAGGGCGGGGGTCCCTAGGAACCCCCCCCCCCCCCCACCCCCCGTTATGCACTAACGGAAGTGCAAACCCCTTATGCAGTTCGGATTTTAAAACTAAGTGTTAATAAATAACTCAGTGGTGCAAGGGATAGGCCTACAAGAATGAACTGTTGTGATTTGTGTTGATTTTTGAATTGCTCCGTAATGCTATGAATGCAAAAGTGTTAAGTTATAATTATTTTAGTGCCTGGTTGTGGACATTGTTCCCACTGACAGTTCCCAAACGGGGGTGTCAGACGGCGATGCCCTGTCAATTTTTTCGGAAAGCTTTATTTTATTTTAAAGAGCTCTATCTAATGTTGCAGTTCATAGGTTTGTAGATGGCTCCGTTTCAAGTTATGAGCCTTAAGTTGCTTTACTTAGACATTTGCCTTTCAAATTTTTTTTTTAAAATCTCATAGCGACTTAGTTCCTAATGGACAGTTCTTAAATGGGGATGTCAGACGGCGCGGAGCCCTGCAATTTTTTGCGGAAAGCTTTATTTTAAAGAGCTCTATATCATGATGCAGTGCCTAAATGTGGAAGCTTTCAATTGATCTTTAAGACAGTTATCCATTGGCTGTTACTCATACTTGAGGACATAGGTATTACACTTAAATGCTCACTATTTTTTTGTTTTTAAATCTCTTGCCTTCATCTAATCAATCTCCCTGATTCCAAGATCAAATTCCCCTGATTCCAAAATCTCATGTTGCAGCTCTGCAAAGGTCGATTCAGGGGTCGTTATTGGATAACTTGGCGGTGCTTTGACGTATGGTTATCTGAGTTTAAGTATGGTGGTAGAATTCACCGTACAAGTTTTGGGGTATCATTTCATGGGGTCATTTTGGGTCAAAGGTCAGCAAGGGGGCGTTTTTATTGGATAATTGGCGTGCTTTGATATAGGATAAGAGTTTGTTATGGTGGTAGTTTTGCCATACGATTTTGTGGTTCACTTTTTCGAGGGGTCATTTTGGGGCAAAGGTTCATCCAGGGGTCGTTTCGGATACTTGGCTGTGCTTTGATATATGGATAAGAGTTTTTGGTTTGGTGGTAAATGGAAGTACGAGTTTTGTGGTCACGTTTTGAGGGGTCATGTGGGGGTCAAAGGTCATTCAGGGTCGGTTGCGGGTCGCTTGGCCGTTGCTTTTACGTATGATCTGAGTTTTGGTTGTGGGTGGTATGCTGTTTCGGGTACCACTTTGGTGGCACGTTTTCGCAGGGGTTATTTTGGGGTCAAAAGCCATGTAGGGCCATTATTGGGTAACTTGGCTGTGCTTTCCTACCCATGCTTTGACGGATGGATATTGAAGACCCCGTTGGAGCTAATTAGGCGAAAACATGCCAGATATCATTCTAGCGGGTTGCTAGCTAGTGGGGAATGGAATTAGGGGTCATTCAAGGTCAAAGTCAAAAGGGGTACGGTGGATAGGGGAGGTAAACATTGGTGTTGGTGTATGGACATGAGGGTCATTCATCCAGGTGATCGCAAAACTCGGTGATGCCAAATCGAAGGACGCCTCCTAATAATAAAATACTCTTAAGAAACCACCGGCCCAGAACTCTTATGGTATGCACAGAATGCCATTTTATGGCCCAATATGCCCTTTTTTGACATCCAATGACCCTACTTGACATTTGACCCAAATAACAAAACATTCTTCAAGTGTATAGCACCAAACTTGCTCAAGCTAAACCACTGGCCAAGCACCCATGGGCATATGTCAATTGACCTGTAAATGACCCTACATGACTGACCCAACAAACTATGCATACCTAACACCCAATTGATGGTTAATGCATCATTGATGCACTCGGCTGTGAACACCTCTAGATGGAGCAACTGTGGCACCAAAAGTGGCAGGTAGATGGCTCTGGGTCCCTTCGTGATCCTTCCATTTTACCAGAGGTCAAAGGGTCATGTGAAACAATATGCATATTTAGTAACACTGTCCCAAGCTGGATAAGACATGTTTTAAACAGTAAAGGCCCATTAGTCAGTTCCCAAAAATGTTTGTGTCCTGTTAATGAGACAACAAGACAGACTGTATCATAGACTTCTTATACATGTGGTTAACTGATAGTGTGAGATCAGTAATTTAAGCAAATTCTCTTTAGTTTAGCAAGAGTGATACAACCTGTATCAAGAGTCGTAGAGCAGTTTGAAAGGCTTTTTTCACTTTTGAACCTTTCTACCTTCCTGAATATTTGATTTTACAAATAAAAATAAAATGCATTGTAATATAGGTCAGAATCATTTGTCTATAGGATCTGGGGTCTTAAGTATTGCAAAATTGGCCTGTTCATTTTGTGTGGTCTGCATTCTGCAAGAGACATACAGGGTTTGCTTTGGTAGATGTGGTTGTCTGTGTGTGTATTACTAGGTAAACATGGTACTCCTGCAATTATTGGACTCTTAACTCTTTTAGGCCAAGAAAAAAATTAGGGTTTGTCTCAGCTTCTCGTGCGCATGTGTAGAAAGTCACATTTTACCACCTTTCATTTTTAAGGTTTTCAAGAGATTTTTAACATTTTCTTTTTAAAGTGGTTAAATGTGCATTTCGTGATTGCAGCACCTTCTGTTTTATTCATGCTGGTTCACTAGATATCCTTGAGAAAAGCTTATTCACAAAGTTTTAGTTGATTCCGATCTTGCAGTTTTGTGATATGAGCAATTCCTTGTTTCCCAAGGTCCCATAGGCCACTACAAAATTGCAAATTTCTTACAGATACGACCGAATTTACACCTAATATTTGGTACACATGGATTACTAAGGATAACAGCTGATAACGGTTCAGATGATATAAATATCTGAACTTTTTTTAGGTAAGTTGGGGGGAAAAAAAAAAAAAAAAAAAAGGACGATGTTGTGGATCACGAAATGGCCCTTTAAGAAAAAAATACGGCCACATAGCAGTCCATAAAAGAAAGTTATCTAGAAATACAATAAAAAAAAAAGAATTTTCATGTAGCTTTTTTGACAAAAAAACAAAAAACAAAAAAAATGCATATATCACATAGGGTTTGAGCTACAGGAAACTAAGAATTTTCTTTGCCTTACTCATGGATTAAATTAACCTCATACTCAATCAGAAGAACCACTGGCCCAAGGCTCATATGGGGTGTACACAGATTGACATCTGATGACCCCATGTGGCCTTTGACCCTATTCACAAACTGTCGTGACAGGCGACACATGCATTCAGGGAATACTGTTTTTTGTGTCGCCTGAACGAATGTTCATGGGGGCACATACTAATCCAAATTTCTGTGTGTCCGTACGTATGTCCGTCCGTATGGCTCGGTTAACCTTTTTAAAAATGCCCTGCAGGCTAAACGCTATCCCCGATTTACTTCAAGCTTGGTAGGATGATAGAGTGAGGTGCCACAATATCATGCGTAGCTTTTGGCTGCATTATTTGCATATTCATGAATATTAATGAGCTTATTTGCATATTTTTCAGACATTTCGGTTAACCTTTTTTGAAATGCTCTGCTGGCTAAATGCTATCCCCAATTTACTTCAAATTTGGTAGGGTGCTAGAGTGAGGTGCTACAATATCATATGTAGCTTTTGGCTGCATTATTTGCATATTCATGAGTTTTAATTAGCTTATTTGCATATTGTTCAGACAATTAAGTTAACCTTTAAAATGCTCTGCTAGCTAAACACTATGCCCGATTTACTTCATTATCATGCTTTGAGGTGTCCATACGCGATAATATCGGATCCTACGCATGATAATGATAAAATTGGATGATTTGCACCCAATATTTATTGTTCTCGCTATGAGTTTTAAAATATTGGGCTCGACTGCGTCTCGCCCAATATTTTTGCAACTCATACATGTAGCTCGACCAATAAATTTGGGCTGAATCAATCCAATTTTATTACAAACTTGGTAGGATGATAGAGTGAGGTGCCACAATATCATGTGTAGCTTTTGGCTGCATTATTTGCATAGGCCTATTCATGAATTTTCATTAGCTTATTTGCATATTTTTCAGACAATTTGGTTAGCCTTTAAAATGCTCTCCTAGCTAAAATGCTATGCATGATTTACTTCATACTTGGTCAGTTTGTTTTTGTTTTATAACCTTTTTGAAATGCACTTTCACCTACAACACAAGTAACACTTTTCTCCAGTGCATTTGTTCTCTTTCTAATCATCAAACTTCATCATAAAGCAAGTGATCGCGCAAACAGGCGACACTTGTGGTTCGAGAACCGCCTTGTTTAATAATATGCACAATTTTCTGCATTGTGTGTCTGACACAAATTTTTTTTGTATATTGTATGGGTATACATAGTTAAATATATTTGCCTGGTAACAACAGTCCTATGATAATTATGCAACTCATGATATGTTTATGATTACTATATACTAGCATAGGCATAGATCATAAACGTGGGTTGAATAATTAGTATAGGACTGTTGTTACCAAGCAAATATATTTATCTATACCTGTGCAATATAACAAATGCATTACTAGATAATTTCACAATTTAGAACAAAAGGAACATCTTAGGAACATGTTAATTAGTTTTGCATTATCCTGCCCCATGCCTGCAATGTAATTATTAAACCTTTTATTGTTTGGTTTGGTGTGTGGTTGTGTATGTTTATAAAATTGTGCAAACAACAAAAATAAAACCCTAAATAAAATAACCACTTATACATGATATGATAATTGCTATTCACATTTGGCTGAGCTAACAAAATGCCTTGTGTTATGTTTAATGCAAAACAATATTGCAGTCTTAAATAATACCTAACATATTTATGGCTTCAAAGTTAGCATTTGTTGCATATTATTTATGTATTAGACTTGGCTAAAAATGGAAACCCAATGTGAATCATTGATTATCCATAATAGAGGGAAAGGCATTTGACTTTATCCTACAATACACTTGCTGAATTGAATTGGAAAATTGTATGATCAATATGAACATCATGATTGAAGCTAATTTCACTTAAGTGTTGTATTAAATTCAAGACCATTGTACAAATCCATACTTTAGGAACTTCATCCATATTTGCATATAGGACATGAATTCCATGCCAAATTTTAAGATCTCTTGAAGTGCCGTATGTCTGAGCCCTGTACAATATATCTGCACATGACAACTTAAACCTGTACTGTAACTTGTATTGTAAATAATATGTTTGCAGTGCAATGCATTGTGGGTTTGGTAAAAGACCACCACTCGGTATAGCTCATTCCTAATTAAAGTCCAGTGCAAATTTGCCATGACCCACTAAACAAGGAAATTGAATTGAGCCATAAAAGTGCATCATGATCATTGCATGTACATGTACTTAGCGTCCACAAATAGACCCCAATGATTGCATTATTAAAAAAAATCCCAAAATGACAACAGAGCTTGCACCAAAAATTGTCATTTTTAGGGTATTTATGTTGAAAAGATACTATTTTCTTCCCAAATAAGAGCACATTCCCCAATAAGCCACCCATCCACCCATGGGCATTTTCCACATAAAATGTAGGAATTGCAAAATATAATAATACTCATTTGAAAACAAATGGAATATTTGGAGTTAACAAATTAATAAATGGTGCTACCAATTAATAATGCCATTAGATTACTGCAAAATATCCTAATGGCCAGAAAAAATTTAGCTGATATTTGACAGAAATAGTGCACAAATCTGATGACATCTGACTTTACAAGCGGGGTATTTTTTGGACAATAAGGAGGTAATTGGTTACACTTCATGTGAATATTCATGAATGCAATAGACATTTAATTGGCTGATGGGATTCCGACTCTATTCCCTAGGGAAATGGTTTTGGACTGAGTCGCAGTGAAGTGCAATAAAACACATACTTGGTGGTTGATTTCAGGGAAATAGGGCACACTGGTACTAGCTACTGGACCTATCACCCATTACTCTTTGGATTGGGTTATAGGCCTGTAGACAGTTCCTCGGGAAAGTAATGTGCCCTATGTGTCTCTACCCTTGTAGTATTTGCATATATTGTATACCAAAATCAATGCCCATGGTTAATCTCTAAATAAATTATTAAGTTTATCTGTGAATTTGTTTAATAAAAAAAAGTCTGATTTAACTGATTTGGTAATGGTATGGGAGTGTCAATATTTACCCCCAAAAGTAAGTTGAGATAGCAGGTGGGGAAATTGTATAGTTTTTTAAGGGGGGGGGGGGCAGGTTTTCAAGGCGTAAAAAAGAAATAATGTATCACATGTTATACTCAATGTAGTGCCATTGTAGATAGCAATGCCCAGGGTTGTTTTAGCTGTGCATGCCAAGATGTCTGATTTCACACTCAACCCAAGATTGATAAAATCTCATATGTGATGGATAGCCCATTAGTCATATCATTCCAAATTTAAACTTATAAAGTCTGGGATTAAAATTGCCACAATCACTAAACCAGGAAGATTTCATGTTACAGATGGGTGATGGAAGTGTCATTACATTCAAAGTATTGGTGCCCCATGTCCAAATGAGTATCACCTTGAATATTAGCCAACAAATGGGGTAGTTTTCTAAAATCAGTATAGCCTATGTAAGCATCAACATTCTTTCTCTAACAATTGTGAAGCCACAAAACCTCGGCCTGGAAAATCAATTAGCTTGGTTTGCAGTGACTAGCTGATTTAGTGCACATCTTGCAGGGCGGCAATATCTATGTTCCTGTTGTCATGCCCATCAATTATCACACCCGGTGGTAACTTTGTAGATGAGAGAGGTTAACCCTGAGGATTGCAATTCTCTAATACTCCCATGATGCACTGTTATTGGGAACATTTACAATACTGAAATCATGTTGACTCCTATACAAGCCATTATTATCTTCACCACAAAATGCATGATAGTAACTCAAAAGTGAAAACATATTCTTAGCCCAATGGCTGAAAAAATTTAACGAAGCTGATTTCAACTGATTTTTGTAGGTAAAGGTGTCACATTACCAAAAAAAAGTGAGTTATCAGGCGTGGGGGAAATTGAGTTTTCGGGAGTCAAAGGTCAATAACAGGGGTCAAATTTGGAAATTGATCCAATCATGTTGAAAAGTATACCAGTTGGTTAATAGTGTAATCATAAGGATTCCAAAAAGGTATAGTTGTACTATAGACGGCCAAATGTTTTGGAGGTGAAGGCTAGAAAACAGCAAAAAATCACAATCAAAACTGTCATTTTCAGTTGAACATGCGGGGCAATTTAAAAATTACTCCGATTTGAGAACAAATGGTGCCAATTATTGATGGAGCTCAAAGGATAAAATAAGGAATAGTTTGACTGTCTTAAATGCCGAGTCCCATGTCGGGGGCACAAAGGTCAAATCATTGCATTCAATGGGGCTTGACCTTGTTTCCCCTACTTCGCGTAAGTAAGCATTAAGACAGTCAAAAACTACTCCTTATTTTATCCTCTGAGCTCCATCTGATAATTTGCAACCAGTTTTTGTCCAAATTGAAGGTAAGTATAGTCAGTAAGTATAAGTAGGCCTAGGTAAGTAAGTAGTAAGAGTAATTTTAAAAATTGACCCTGTGCAACTGAAAATGATCCTGTTATGAATTTTTGCTTTTTTTTAGATAATAACTCCAAAAGACTTTCGGCCGCCACGATAGTACAAACTATCTTTTTGGAATCCTTATGACACACCAAACTATCAACTTTGGATACTTTCAACATGATTGGATCAATTTAAAATTTTGACCCGGGTAGTGACCTTTGAACTCCTAAAAACCCAATTTTCCCAACCCCAACGATAACTCACTTGTTTTTGGTAAATTTGATACTTTACCTACCAAAATCAGTTGTAAATAAGCTTCTTTAAAATTTTTTCACAGATGAAACTTACTTTAGGATACTTTATGATGGGTTCACATGAATTGTGACAAGTGGTAGGACATGAGTAGTTCTGTGATCATATATTATTGTGGCACATCTGCATATAATAAATATTAATGAGCCTCATTTGCATATTATCTGTAAATGTGATTAGTTAAGTCTACTATTTAAACGAGTGACAGATTGTTGAGATATGGGTAGAGTCCTAGTTTAACGGAACTTTGGTCCTGTAAGGTAGCGTATAGGTTTGTTATTATCTGCATATTAATGATTTGCTCATGAGCTCAGTTGATAATGTGGATATCTTCTCTACTACTTCAATGCAGTGAGAGATTAACCTCGTCTACCGAATGGTGGGGGGTGGTAACCCCACCCCCCCCCCGTTTTTTCCCCACCAGCTTGACTCCTAAAAAAACCCTTTTTGGTGCCAATTATTTTTGTAATGTCAATTGACCAATTTTCACCTTCTTTCATCCGGAAAAAAAAAAATCCATCGTGGTATTACGTAACAGACAGGGTGATCCAAAGTATGGATAGGGGTGGCAACCACCCCCCCCCTTTCGGGAGAGAAGTACAACATGCCTAACACAACACAGGAAATCACAGACACTTGATTTTGGTACCAATAGAAGCTATGGTCCTCCCTCTTCCATTGATACCAAAAATGAGTAACAACATACCTAGCATACGTCACAAATGACGTCATCAAGTTTGCTATGTCAGCAAAACTCCAATTTCAGAGTAGACACATTAAAAAATTCATTTTTTTGCCAAAAGGCTGAAAAATCAGATGTTCAGGCGGGTTTTTACTCTACTTGATGCGGAAATGCTAGTTTTATATAATGACAGCATTTTTTGCTATACTGGTGTTTGAGTCGCCTAAAATTGCAAAATTATCATTTCCACCCTATATTCGGTACATGTATTTTCATATTCTCCTCAACATATGACGTCAGGGTGACATCATTAATGAGGATGTTGCGGACTTCTTTTGGTACCAATGGAAAGAAGAAAACTCTTGAGCTATCCTTTGGTACCAAATTTTACAGGAATTGGGTGTTCAGTAACGAAAATCACCCGTGAGAGTGGTGTTACAAAAAAGGGCTCAGATAGACGAGGGTTAATGTATAAAGGATTCACCTAAAAGTGGAGTGACCTGATATGCTGTTTCTCCCTCACATGAAAGCATTAAAAACATCTAATTACAAACTTTGAATTCAATCCAGTGTTGGATAGTAAAGCCCATAAAATGTTACCCAAATTGACCAAAAGACCTTATTTTTTGAATCAAATTTCAAAGATTGTTTGAAAATTCAAAAACTTCAAAAAAAATTTCCTAAACAATCCCATTATTAATTCCTTGTTTCTCAATATTTCCACTGCAAAGGTTTGATCTGTAAATTTCTCTGGAATTTTGCAACCGTATTTTTCTGGTTTGGGAAAAAAAAACCCTTGTTTATATTATCCAACATGTTCCAAGAACCCCACCATTTGCTTCATAATCCATGGCAGGGTTAAGTACAAGTTGCGACAATATAAAGGCAATTTACGGGATAACGATCATCAGGCAGTCGAATTCGACTTAATGTCCCAAACTAATCTGTCCACTGCCAAGACCACAGGGAATTTGTATTAGCCTTAGAAGGGCGTTTGATAGCAGTGCTCAATGTAGTGCATTGACCGCTTTTAGTGCTGACCCAGAGGTGTATGAGTCAATTCACACAATGCCACCAGTTTGCGGAAATTTCACCTCAATAGGGGTCATGTGATTCCACAAAAATCCTATTCGTAACACCGACGAACACTTGACTTTATGCTCATTTTGGCCTAACCCACAAAAAGAGATTTAGTACTTAGGTTTGGGAATTTTTGATAATATGACATGAAATGTACTTGTGTTGGTTTCTTGAACTTTTGGAACACTTTTTATCACTAAGTCCTAACATTGGTTTAGACAGTACGTATAGGCACATGGCAATGCATTATGGGATGTTGATTCAAAACACCCTCTGGTGCTGCCAGCACTTATATAAATGCCCACATTAATGAAATTACACTGAAGATTGAATGTAGTTTAACCAATAATACAATAGTGTACATTACATTTGCAATGCGGAAAATTGTGACAGTGCTATAAATCTTTAAATTAAAAGTCCAAAGACAAATTAGCATGATGCACTAAATTAGAAAATTAAATTAGTTAAGAAACTTTAAAATTTAAAAAGTCATGACTCAGAGATTCGAAATATTATTTTTTTGTGTAATAATGAAAATCAGTCAAACTAGAACTAAGATTAGTACACTAACAGCCACAATTCCGAAATTGAGATGAATCGGATTTTCGTTTTGATACAGTAAACATTGTGTTGTAGTTATTATGTCCCATAGGATGTACTGTGTATTAACAAAAATTCCGGATCCGGAATTTTATAACAAATGTTGTGACTGTTTATATGAAGAATTTGATTAAGCTTAGGCAATTTCACACAGTGATTAGTCTATGGACAAGCATTATGTACATGCCAAAAAACACAATTTTTTGTGGAAATTGAGGGTGCCCTCCTCAGGAAATCTCGGAGTCAGCCTTTACCTAAAAAGTAACTGAAGTGTGTCCAACCCTGTCGACAAACTAGTAGAAAACGCAGTATGACGTAAGCACATCAAATTTTGCCCATTTTGGAAGAGAGAGAGTAATAAGAGAGAACACAAGAGGGACGAGGGGAGAAGAAAGGGAGGAGAAAAGGGATGGAGGGCACAAGAAATAAAGAGAGGAGCAGGGTAAGATTGAAAAGAGGTTTGCTTAAGTTGAAATCCAGATTTCCAAGTTTTCCCATTACAAAATCTTTATTGTAAGACAAATAAACCGAGCCACTCTTAAGAAACAAATGCAGCTGTGCCAAAAAAAAAATCACAAAATATGATGCTCTATTGGTTCAACCTGTTTTTATTTCGTTCAATCTGCCATATACAATATACAAAAACCTGGGTTAAAAAAATTGGGGGCCCTTCTTTCTGAAAATGTCCTCATGTCTCTTTAACATGTAACCATTTGAGGTGTATTTTATTTACTTTGCCAACAGTCCATGCCTTAACACCTAACATTTGTATCTATTACGGACATGACCTCGCAGCATATTGCCAATAGCTACGTTGTATATAGTATCCGTACAAAGCAAGCTGCAGATAATATTCATGTATATAGCAATGCAACTCTTGATTAGGAGCTATAGTGAATTATCAATAAGGTGTTGCCATAATAATCAATAAACAGTTGGCCAGATATTCATAAAATAATTGTGTAGTATAGGTATGGTGGATATTGATCCAGGATTACATATGTACATCATAGGTCTGCATTTGGAATACATGTATATGTATCTGTGTGTGTGTGTGCGCACACATGTGCATGCGTGTATGTTTGTGTGTGTGTTTGTGCACCCTAGTTTGTATTAAATATTTCACCATGATGACAAAACCAGAATAAAGCATAATAACATCAACAGCAATTGACAATTACTTTGGCGTCAATCCCGGAGGTGGGGGGTGTGGTATGGGGGTATAACCCCAATATTTTGATGAGAGGGGATGGGCAATACGATTATAAATAAATGAAAAAATAAATAAATAAAATAAAGCAGGGTTTAAAGAGACATGAGAACATTTTCAGAAAGAAGCGCCCCAAGTTTTTTTTTTTTTTTGCATATTTGGAATTCTTACCACTGTCTTAGATCACACCCAGAGGGTGTTTTGAGTCAATCCCACAATGCACCACTTTTGGGAAATTTCACCTCAATAGGGTCATGTGATCCAATGAAAATCCTATTCTTAACACATAAAAACCGTGACTTAAACATTCATTTACCCCACAAAGCATTAGTACTTAAGGAATTTTTAGCATGATTATGAAATGTCTTGTGGTTCTTAAACTTTTGGAACACTTTTCATCCCTAAGTACTGACATGTGTTTAGTACAGTGCAGTATAGGGACATTGCAATGCATCATGGGATTGATTCAAAACACCCTCTGGATCACACCTGAAGTGAATAAGCTAAATACACCCTTGTTATGTAATAAGATCATTAAGATGACGATTTGGCATTTTTCTTTTCAAGCATGCTTTTCTATGGGGATGATTACGATACTAGCCAAGCTCAAAACAGTTTTTTGTTCTTCTTTGACCAATAAACCTTCAAAATGTTCTCAGTAGGTGTACTACCACCAATCAAGTGCCAATTGAGAGAAATTTGTATCCTCAAAAGATCTCCTCCTGTCCCTTTAAAAATGGGAAATATCTGCGTTTTTGCATGCATTTTGTTCTAATTGCAATTACATTTAACAATTTTAGGTTGTAAATGGCAATTTTTTTAGCGTGCTTCACGCGCACATGTGCCAGTAACAGTTCATGTCAGCAAACCCTATTTCATTTATAAATTTTCATCAATTTATGCCACTGATCTGCTTACTAAGTTGTCACCCTCAAGATTATAGTGGTCACTTGGCTTTCTGGATTTCGGGATTTTTTTAGTAGTATAGTTTCAAATTGGTTACTTTCTTGTTAAACAAGTTATTTGTTGTACAATAACATCTAAAATCTTCAGCATTTGTAAATTGCATATAAAAAGTAATGCCCTTTGAAATCTAGCAAGTTCTTTATCTAAGATTTACAGGCTCAGTGTCAGAAAATTATAACACTAGATGCAGAGGCATTTTGTTAAAAACTATGTATATGAGTATGCATATCATATCTATTGTGGAACAAAAGATATGCTTTGTAAAAAGGAGAATGCAAAATCGGATTGTGGTAAATCTGAAGGATGTGAAAATGTATTATTAATCATGCCATTGTACACTAAAATGATCAAAATGAGTAGCTTATGACTTTTGTCTGTTACAATGTGGATGTTCTGTAGAGTCTAGCCTAACACAATAGCACTGTGATTTTGTCATAGAGACTTTCCCTTGGTTGGTTGGTTACACATAACAAATCACAAAAAAGTAAACGAGCCATGAAATTGGTATATCATACATCTTTGTAATGTAGTGTTGCACACAGCATTGCCAAACCCTTCCTTTGGTAGCCCAATTGGGCAACTTTTCAAAAAGCAAGAAGTAAAATGTTTTAGTCTCTACCTTGATTGTTGGCCAGTTCTTGTTGCATCAGTTGTTAGCCATTTGGTCCTGGGCAGTTATTTTTGGGCCATTCATTGGCAATCCTGATTGCAAACTCTACCTTTACTGGAAATACAGTCAAGGCATGTCAACCATTATGCATCACTTCATCAAAACAAGCAATCTCGTGATCGAAAGATGCTATTTCGATTCTTTGAATTAAGTGATGTACTTGACATTATCTTTTTTTATCAGTCAAAATAAGGTATTCTGCTTTAGTGTGTAATGGGGTCACACAGTTAACAATATCAAAGAACACCAACAGTCAGCTGTTTAGTGTAGATTTTGAGATGCCATTGCTGTATGGCTATTTGCAGGAGACAGTATGACAAATTTCCTCAAATACTTAAATTTTTTCACTATTTGATGTTTCTGTTCCTATATTAGAGTAGTTATATTGATGTGTACATACTTATCTTTAATTTATAAGCTAAAAACCTGCATTTCCAATTTTTTTTAAATTTCCTCACATTACCAGTGGTTTATCCCTTTAATGCTTAATATTTAGATCAAATACTTCTACCAGAGTAGTGGATGGACTCTCACCATGTTCATTATATTCCTTGGAGTTGGTCGTTTGGGTTGTTCAGTGATTAGAGCTTGAATTTGGCCAGGTTCATTTGAGATCATGCCTCTATCCATGAGAATGGATGGGTAATAATAAATATCTCTCTGTTCCTTTTTTGTTTTAATGTGAAATGCTGGAATGTTTACCAAGTTAAGCCAATGTTTATGTGTTACAATTCATCTCTATATCGCTATTTTCAATCACAGAATCAGACTGGAGGCTGCTTCTGACGGCAGGACGCAAGCTGGTTGGTACCCTCCCTGATGGACATGAAGTCTACTGCATCACACGCATCGTCATCCTTCCACTCTCGGACACAGGACATCCAGAACTTGAAATTGAGGTAAGATGCAGAGACCGTTTGGTTTTCAGGGTTGAAAAGGCAGTGCTTGGCTCTGAAGTTGTTATTTTTGCTATGGGTTTTAGCCACAGACTTCAATATAACCCCGACCCGTGGATTCTCCTGAAACGGCGTAACCAGAATTGAGGTGCCCAAAAGTATTATAATGAGCATACACACTTGCATTATTATAGTTTGGGGCACCATCATATTTGGTTTGCATATTGTCGTATTTGGAAAGTCCTTATGCATATTTATGAGACACACAAGTATTTTACATTTGTTACATTTACTGAGTGAAAACAACAACAACAACTGATGCCACATCCTGCCACTCTGCCTCAAATATCTCTTTTCTTAAGTAAAATTAACAGGGGTCATCGGGAGACTACAGTGCATTAGGAATGCAGGAATCTTTTTAGAGGCATGTTTTCTTCCATCGATTGTTTTTCGCATATTTATTGGATATGAAATATCTTGTGGTTCTTAAACTTTTGGAACACTTTCTATCCCTAAGTACTGACATGTGTTTAGTACAGTACAGTATAGGAGCATTGCTATGCATCATGGGATTGATTCAAAACACCCCTCTGGTGTTAACCTAT
>JAMKCH010007528.1:0-78883 GCA_023653785.1 Ophioderma brevispina | reverse complement strand
TGACAACTCTCAACTGAGCAGCTGAAAATTTCGGCCCAGTAGCAAAGGAATGGCTTCTTGAGCACTAAAATATGCCCTTTAATTTCCACAGGTTCCCAAAGGATCTGGGGGAAAGCACATGTTGTGGCATTCCTCCAAGTTGGGAAACGATCCATCCAATCCCCCATCACTCCCTCAGATATCAAAACACCAAATCTGTCACCCCCTATTATCCCACACACTCTTTGAGCGTCCCTCTCCTGCCTGTTCAATCGTATCGCCACCCCCCTTTTCGTGCCCCATAGACGAAAACACCTCATACCAGAACAAGTAGGTTTTCGGCCAGGCAATCAACAACAAGTGCTACTCATGTGCAGAGTATGCTGACCTGTATGGGATCTTTAAGCTGTACACCCAATTGCCAAGAAGCGTGTTGATAATTAATAATACCGACCATTTATTTTCTTGAACAATTTCCTTTACTTCACAATTGAGGTTCTGATTGCAACCACAAGATGAAGTATTTTTGTATGTGATTAACTCTTCTATGTAGAAGACCAGCCTGAGAATCGTGACCACACTCTGGAGACAAAGATTTGAAGATGTTTGGGGTTCCATGATCGATGTTGAAGGTTTTTGACTTGGGTTGCGCCTTCAATGTTCGGCATTTTGGGGAAGGGGCATACACAATTATTAACACGGGGGTAAAATTGAGAATGTCGCAATTTGAATTAATGTGACATGTCAAATTACTAGCCTTGCTTACATACGGAATCCACAATGTATAGTGTGTATAGATCACGACTCAAATGAGGAGTAGGACAAAAATGTCCAAAGGTCATGCACTTTCAGTCAAAGGTCAAATTGTTAATATAAACCGATTTAAAGATGTAAATGCTAATTATAGTTTTGTGCATGACAAATTCAATTTGCTGAGCTTTTAATAGTTTCAAATGTTAGTCTTAAACTGGAAAATGCAAAATGGCGGCTATTTCAGGCCTCAAGAAATGGTACTACTTTGCTCCATGAAGGGAATGTGTAAAATTTATCTTTTCTGCATTGCTAGGAACATTGTTGGACTAACATTATACAGTACCACTTGTAAAATATTGCATATTTGGGATGAAGATCATTCTACATCAAATTTAGCCATACAAAACAATGGTCTTTTATGCATTTCCTTTGGAGAACAAAAACTGTCTTGTATGGTAAAACTTGGGTGGACTTGGAAAGAGATCCTTTTCACTGACATTTCCTATGACTTAGTAATGTTTTTTTTTTTTTAATTTGCATTTGATTAGTGGTGGTTACAACTTACACTCTATACACTACACATGCTATATCATGTACTTTATTAGGTTAAAGTTAGTGGGAGTAGGTACAAAGGGTATAATGCAATTATGACAGATAGATGCGACCTCTTGTATACTGAGGAGAATTATTCGAAATGCTTCTTAAATCTATTCAAAGTCCGTACTTTGTGGTTAATAATTCTAAAAGGTCACGTGCGAACATCTTGAATCCCCAATAAAAGGTTTTATAACTTTTGTACAGTACGTCGTCGGGCTCATATCGCACGAAGAATCTAACGAGTATTTCCATCCACCTGCAACGATATACGATTTGAGGTTGGTATTCAAGGTATCGGATTTTTTCAAATTACAAATTCCACTAATGTTAAATTCCAAATACTGTCTGACTTTTGAAACTTTAGAACACCGTAAGGGGGTCCATACTGAGAGTTTGTAAAGAAGGGTCTGAAGATGTTTGTCGTATAGTTTGTAGGATTCTGCAAGGATTGAAGTGATTTTGTAACCTAAGGGGTAAAATTAATATAGGGTACACTTTTGGAAACAGGATCAAAATTGTTTTTGAAATGTACACCAATACATTGATCTTGTTATAAGGATTAAAACAAGTTGTAGCTTGTCATGGGTTCCCAATTTAGTTACACAGGAACACCCTATTAAAGCTTAAAGGTAATCCTATGGGTAAAACTATACACAATGCCAGTTTTTGTTTTGACACAGGTGTCAATTTATCATCTTGCCTTATTTTCAATGTTTGGCATTTTGGTTGGTTTTATGGAACATTGGTCGATATTGTCGTATTTTTGCAGGAGATCTGTTTTCGCCTCTATTTTAATAAAAAGAGTATTGAAAGAGTATTTACAATGCAACCAGAATCAATGCTACTCATTTAGACAAAGGGATCAGATTCTACAGTACGTTGTGTCCACGACGATATAATCGTTGTCCAAATAACGTCGCTAACGTTTAATGTACATCTAAAATCGCTGGATGATTTAAACTCCTTTAGGAATGCGATGTTTTGATCAATTATGTTTTTTAATGTTTTTCATTTTTGTCCTCTTTTATTTATATATATAGGTTAATCATAAAACCAAATTGCTGGACACATAGTTAATTAAAAAAAAATTTTTTTCTGAAGAAAAACTTAGTTATTTGTGATCAACTATTTTAAGAAGCACTGGGCTTGCCACACACGCATATGTAGGTATTTTAGCAGTAAAGAGTATACAACCTTTCCTGTACCTTTTTTGGTACAGACATTGAGACCATCATTTGAACCTCCCAATCACAAACCATTAACTTTCATTTCCCATCGTCAAATAACAAAGTGTAGCGTTACTTCGGTAAAACATGGACATTTACATTATTCGCACTGCTTAAAAAAGACAACATGACAACAGTTTAAACATCTCTAACTTGGTAGAAATTCAATAGGTCTATTATTTTTTTTTTCAAATCTTTCCACCCATTCATTTCATATTAATTGAATGACCTTTCCATCATGGTCAATTAAGGCACAGGTTTCGTGTACATATACAGCTCGATCATTTATTCACAAATTATAACTAAGTCCGAATACCAAGCATTAAAACTTGTATTATATAACGAAAGATAATGGGGGGGTCAATATAATTAATGTGGGCAATAAATTGGAAGAAACATTTGTTCATCCATTGTTTTAAAAATGCAAACAAACTTTGAAATTAATGACATTTGGCTATAGTAATCCAAGATGGTCGGCCATGAACTATTGTTTTTTCAGGTGCGCGCAAAATAGTCATCAGAAAAGTCACAGTCGACAAAGGCCAAAGGCCCACTGACTGTTTTAATATAAATATAATTGGATATGGATTAATTAAGAACTTCCAAAAATTGACAAAACTCGTCTTTTGTTTCAAAATCCAAAAATTTGGAATATTAGTCAAAAATCAAAAATATGCCGGGCCGGATATGCATTAAAGCCATATTGGCCATTTTTTGAAGAGCGCGCCCCATTTTCCAAATTTTATATTTTGGCACAGTTACGGTTTGGTAAGTTGTCTAGGAAACTATAACTAACTGCGAACGAGTAGGCTAAAAAATAATGCTAAAAAAATGCGAATTTATCACAAATAGCGATCTTTGCCCATAGAAAACACATGTAAAAAATACTATATGTAAAAACCGGCATATATGGAAAATTACATTATTTTTGACAAACCCTGGTAAATATACCGGTAACAAACATTATGTGAAATTTATAACTACATATTTCATGCATTATATTATTTTACTTATTTTTAGTAAATTTACACATCGTTTTGTAAAAAGAAAACAAAAAGACTAAATAATGTAAACAGACTCATTTACATATGATAATTGGTTTACAAACCATTTATGTAAATGCGCGGTAAAATTTAGCGAAGTTTACATAAAAATTATGTGAAGTCATGTCACGACACGAGCGAGCTCGTCACAATTGAAATGAGGATTTGAAGTGGCGTCATCCTCATGGAGTCATCGTGTGCTCGTTTCCGTACGGTTGCACGGTCGTCCGTACCTACCTCCTAGTCCTACAAGACGGAAGATGTAGGGGCTATCGTAGCGAAAAAGCCAGAGCAACCTCGGGCTAGGAGTTGGGGTATTGTACCGTTTATCACAGGCTTTTTGTTATTATATTCAATTTGTGTGAGTCCGAAACCCTCCCTGGGCCGCTCAAGCCAGAAGTTTTACATTATGATTTGGTAAATGTTTACACAACGATAATGAACAAATATTTTTTATTTTGCACTATTTACAATTAATGTGTATATTTTACATTTACAAGTTTTTTACATATTGTTACAGTAAAATTTATTGTGTTCTGTTTTTTACCTAGTAACATGCGAATTTTTATACACAGGCCTGTGTAATTTTTTTCTCTTTTGTATTAGATTGGGATCCCAATTCGACTTCACGGCAGAGCTGGAAATGCTACGTTTATGTCCTTCCAGGTGATGAAATAGTGCCACCAGATCGAGACAATAACCTATAACTGAATTGCCCGAACATTAAAAAAAACAACTAATGGTTCCGCGTAGACACGTACATGCTGCTATTTATATCGGCTATTTCACATTGGAAGGCCGTCAGCAGCCGTTGATTATTATCGGGCTCCCCCGATAATTATTATTCTAGTACAAATTCCTTCGTATTGTGACACAGAGACCTTTTCTGAGCTTGAACCATCACAGTTATAATTTACTAGCCAGTTACAATACCAATGCAACCAATGCAACTGTGTAAAAATCTCCAAAATTTTACTGAAAAATATGGCCTGCTGCGGGCGAAAACACTTACTTCAAAAAAAAGAAAAAGTGCAAATATTGCGTTAAATATCAGTGGCCGAACCCTTTGAGGGCAATGTGTGTTTTGACTACGGCTCAAGCATTTTCCTTTCCCTTCTCGTGTAAACGTTAAAAAAAAAATCGTAGCTTTCCCAACTTGCATCTTTTCTAGCCGGTGAAGCAGCTTTGTAGTTCATCGGCGTTTTGTGATATTCCGTCCGTTCTTGACAACAAACACAGTTAAATAAAACAAATTTCTTCTAAAAATAAATAAAACGATATCAGGTGTTATGGGAACCTACTTTACTGCGTGCTCAATTTTAGATTCTGGGAACCAGGGTACCCTCCATCCGAACCTTTCAGTCTTGTTATAAACATTTTTCAATCCAATAATAGAAAACGTTGTAGTCTTTCTTTCGTAGGCAACGGGATCGTCAAAATGTTTGCTATCAAATTGCACGATCAAAATGATTGCATCAAATATGACCTTGCCATGAATGTGTACCTCTTTTTTTGGCAGTGCAATTTTGACACATAAGTGCAGTTATTGGTCCACTGTAAACGGGCCGCGACCGTTTTGCCCACGCCAACCAAATCATTGTGGACAGAATCCATTCTAAGTATTTGATCGTATGTAAATGGTTCCCACTTCACAGGGCACCATCCAATCACTGATCAAGGACATCTATGGATGAGCGATTACCCAACCTGGTGCATGTACATTACGAGTAGGCCTGTTTTTACACATGTTGGAAGCCTTGTTAGAAATGGTCGTTCGGTCTTTTTCCAGCACCGTATGTCAACAAAATTCCCCCACCTTAAGAAATAAGATTATCTTGGTTGTCAGCTTCTACGAAGAGATAGGTCCTAACCGTTTGTCCATGGCATCCTCTTGAATCTGCACAATCATGGTGGATTTTTGCCATAGATTTAGCATTATACCCACCAAAATACCACTTCTTTATAACTTACCATTTTCGGATTTTTCTGAATGTGCTATCATAAAAATTCACATGTTATTGATGAATAATATATTCTACAATTAGAGATTCTACCAAGAAAATCCCTGAGCACTTTTCTCGCAACGACGTGAGTTTTTTCATGTCCAATGCGTTAAGCACAGAGTACGCATGCCAGGTCATAATGCTATTGAATGCCTGTTGCACATTGATAGGGAAAATGGCAGTAACTTCCAGATATTCACTAAATATCCATCTTGCGTAACTGCAGCTTCCCATAATCATTACATCGTGACACTCTCTGCATTATGAACAGGGAGTCTATAATAATGGGAGAGGAAACTCCCCCAGTTTTTGTGCAGTTGGTCTGTCTATCCTACACTGGTTGAGGGCACCATTCAACTGTTGGTGGACTTGACGAGGAAGTGAAAGAGGTTTTTACTATTGTAATCATTTTACCATGTTCAATGACGCTATAAATGCAGATAACTCTAAATCGAAGATTCTAAGTCTATTTTATCTGCACAGCGTCAGACTCCCTCCCCAAGCACATTTTCACCTCAAATTTGTTTTTCCGTGCCACCGGAACCTCTCATAGCAATAACACGTGCATATTTACGCAAAACAAACCTTCTGCGCGAACTGCGCTTAAGTCTAATGGGGCTCAGTTTGCTCACGGGATAATCTATGAACGATCAAGAAATCGTCCTTACGGTGCTCTTACCCATATCGGCCGGTTATCGACAGACGGACTAAGGTAGACCCTGGTCCCGACTATTTAAATCCAAATGACGTTTGTGGGAGTTTCAATTGTTTGCAGCGGTGGTTATCCACTAACAACAGACGGATATTGCACAGAATAATTTATTAATATTATCATGACATTACTAAATTATTGAACGAAGATTTAAGTAAGGTGAATTTTGAAATGTCAACTGGGACAGAGATCTGCCGTAGAAAAGCACGTAAGAGTTCCCTAAAAGTTGACCGTTTGGAATCCCAAATGCCCAAATCGAGCAGATCGTGTCCTACCCCGTCTGTTATCATCATGTTTTGTTTTTACATTTCGATTCCTACTTTCGTAATTGAAAACTTTCGCCACATATTCCGTACTGCTAAGTTAAATGTGCTAGTATTACAATGTTTTTCAGTGAAATCTCTCAGCATTTTACTTATTCTTATAACTCTTTGTTGGAATATTTAGGATATTTGGTAAAAACTATAACAAAGGGACGGGAACCGGGGACGGTACCTTAAGTTCTAGGAAGTTGAGACTGAGTTAGGCAAGGATATATGATTTACTGGGAAGATTTGTACCATCATGTCTAGCATGTCGTACTTTCTGTTTGTTCCTTTTGGCCTTGAATAATTAATAATATCTTGACAATTTCAAATTCAGCGTGCAGTATTTAATATTAAGCTCGTGTACCCGTTCGTGAACGCGTACTCTGTAGTGTAGGCTATGTGTGTACACTTGATCCGCAGTTCCCTAATGGCGACGACAAAATAACTGGAGTCAACACGCATTTCCAGTCGATAATAGGGTTTGCGCGCAAGGGATGTAGCTGGCTCCAGCCCTATTGAAGCCAGCCCCCATAATCTTGATACGCATTGTTTTCTCTTTTCTTTTTCCTGTTCTTCGATGATGAAACAATCGTTGTATATAACACTGGCAACCTCGTTTAGGACTTTTACAGTCCTACTTATTTCATTTCATAACCACGGTATCCAATACTGGCGTCGGGGCCGCTGATAACAGCGGTTCCTGGCTTTTTATGAGTTTCACAGGTCTTATTATGAACCAATAATCTACCCGGAGATTTTAGGATTTGCTGTCATGCATTCACAAAAGACATCCTAATAGAAATTAAAGGCTGCATTAAGCGACATAGCTGCACCCAAGGGGGTGAAGCCCATTCAAAACTAGTCGTCCGTGCTGGGCTCTGACATTTTTACTCTTCACGGACAATTATTATTTGGGTGCTTTTATACACCATATGTCATATCGATACAAACAATCCGGCAAAATATCAGTCTTTGCATGTGGGGTGCTATTGGGTGGTTAAATATTGTCCTACCCATGGCCACACAACGAATGAAATGACACGTCAGTCCGTCTTTGATTTAATAAACCGCCTCAATGAATACATCTTTTCACCTAAGCCCGCCTAAGCACCTCACGAGTGAGTATCTGAGCACAATGATCCAGGTGCACTATTATTACACCTGGCCACCTCTAACACATACATCAATTTGTATCACTACCGATTAAGTGTATATGCAAATCGGCACCCCAGTAGGTGGAAGAAGCGTAGGCCAGCCATTGCTTGCTATTGTTGGTACTCTATGTTTATTTGTGGTCGGCAAAACATGCGAGACGATGAATATCTACGTTTTGCCTCTCTACATAGAACCTCTTTGGCTGCACCTTTCCTTTTTTTTTTTTGGGGGGGGGGGTCGGCGCTTAATAATTCATTTTCCATGTAGGCGGGTTTGGGTTGTTCACTTACGTTCTTGATACTTGGTCTGAATGTTTCAAGCATTTAATGGAAGAAGTTGTAAGTGCACTAGCTGCCATTTGAGGAATTCCGCTCAAATTCAAATACTATTTTGCCAAATCTTTTTGTCAGGGGTTCTCAAGGAAATTGAAGTCATCCTAATGCATGCCTTCATAGGGATGTATCACATGGCAGCTATTGCAACTTCTTTCCCACCTTCTTGCATTCACACGATTTTTTGCGGTATCACTCTTTAAGACCGATTGTTACTCGTCTGAATTACTTCTTAAGACTCGTCGAACGCTGCCTTTGTTCTGAGAAGCTCCACTCCAGGTTAATCACCTTGTAATGATGGCCGTAAGTCTCTGAGGAACTCATCAGTGACAGATTGATTGCTTTATTGGTATTGGGCAAGATTGATGTTTTATGTGTCGCAATAAGAAAGTAGCAATTACATTGGTATATTCATACCTACATCATACGACTGCAATTATTGAACACGTTGTTCAAAACGGTTGGGATACTTAACCACATTCAAAGTGTGCCTTGAGGACAAATTATGGGACTTCATTAGTGCTACAAATTATGGGACTTCATTAGTGCTACAAATTATGGGACTCCATTATTGCTACAAATTAGGGACTTCATTATTGCTACAAATTATGGGACTTCATTATTGCTACAACTTATGGGACTTCATTATTCTACAAATTATGGGATTTCATTATTGCTACAATTATGGGACTTCATATTGCTACAAATTATGGGTCTTCATTATTGCTACAAATTATTGGACTTCATTATTGCTACACATTATGGGACTGTCATTATTGCTACAAATATGGGACTTCATTATTCCTACAAATTATGGGACTTCATTATTGCTACAAATTATGGGACTTCATTATGCCTACAAATTATGGGACTTCATTATTCTACAAATTATGGGGGACTTCATTATTGCTACAAATTATGGGGACTTCATTATTCCTACAAATTATGGGACTTCATTTTGCTACAAATTATGGGACTTCATTATTGCTACAAATTATGGGACTTCATTATTGCTACAAATTAGGGACTTCATTATTGCTACAAATTATGGACTCATTATTCCTACAAATTATGGGACTTCATTATTGCTACAAATTATGGGACTTCATTATTCCTACAAATTATGGTACTTCATTATTGCTACAAATTAGGGACTTCATTATTGCTACAAATTAGGGACTTCATTTTTCTACAAATTATGGGACTTCATTATGCTACAAATTATGGGTCTTCATTATTGCTACAAATATGGGACTTCATTATTGCTTCAAATTATGGGACTTCATATTGCTACAAATTAGGGACTTCATTATTGCTACAAATATGGGACTTCATTATTACTAAATCAAAATCCTCGTTACGGCCACTTAGTCCAGGGACATATGTAACAAGAAATGCCTCTTTTCTAATTTCTATTGGAATCCAATGAACATAATCCATTTATTTAAAACTAATGAAAAAAATCAACGGTGCCAATCGGTAATCCAATATGGCGTATATATGTGAGCGATATGTGCAGACAGGGATAGTGCAAAAATCCACCGTTTTTATTGTATGCATGCAAATGTTTATTTCAGCAGAATATAGATTTCTTCGTATCACTTAAATAATCTCAAAACCAGAAAAGTAACACCTTACACAATAGGACTTTTAAAGGCAGATAAACTATCAAGACCACAGAGGTTGGTAGGTAACTCAACTCATTCCAAAGGCGAGGCCCAGCAATAGAAAGGGCACGATCACCAGCTTTCTTTTTGGAACAAGGAATACCAAAGGAGATTGCAGAATCTGAGCGAAGTGTGTAAGTGGACTTATGAGTACGAGGCTGAAAATAAGAAGACAGTAATCAGGAAGATTTGAAATGCACAGCTTGTCTGAAGTCTGAAGGAGAAATTTTGAAATGTATCCTGTGAATGATTGGTAACCAATGGAGAAAATCCAGAAGCGGAGCGACATGAGTGCAACTGGGTTGCTTGAAAATGAGGCGAGCTGATTTATTCTGAAGAACTTGAAGACGGTTTTTTAGATATTTCTTATCAATACCATACATTAGAGAGTTGCAATAATCTCTCTGATAACATGACAGTGCGTGGACATGTTATGACACGCTCCTCAGTATCCAGATATTTACGGATACGACTTAGATTATACACCTGCCAGTTTATAGAACGAGACAGATTGGCGATGTGGTCAGCCATAGTCATGGAGTGATTAAAATAACAGCTGATTGAAGGAGAGAAGAGTTGTAATGGTTAGGAGAGGAAGCGACAAAAAACTCGGTCAATATGTACATTTACACAGGGATCATCTTGTATTCGCTGAACCAGCAAGTTGAAGTGTACACGTTAACCCAATGTTAACGCATGCTTTGAGGTAGGCGACAGGTAAGAAACGATGACGTCACCCGTGTATAACGCTGTGATAGGTAGGAAGAACACCAATCCTCCTCTTCAATACAGTTGCGATCATCTGTCTGTGGCATTCTTCAGGTGAGGCGATGCAAAAATTGTTGGATTTAATCCACGCCAGGTAAAAGTCATATTGATTTTCCTGGATCAGAATGAACAGAATCGTCGAAACCTTTTAATGAAGTGAGACGAATAAAAAATTACACTGTAGACAATTAACCATACAACTGTGCCAAAATTGGGGGGGGGGGGGCACTCTCAATATGCGTTACTATTCCTTCCTGAATCAATGTTGATCGGTGAGTGCACACGAGAATAATGTTTGACAAATATTTTGACAAATACCGCTTCAAATTTCCAGTGTCAAGTCTATACATTCAGGTGAAATTTTAATATACATCTTGATTAACAAGGAAAATGTCTCTACGGGTTTTGAATAGGACTAGTGGTAGAGCACTAAATTAATGGGAATTCTACCATTTGCAGATGAAGTAGCAATATTACATTGGTACTGAATGCAAGGGTGTGACATATGAACAATCAAAAAATGTTATTGTGATATAATGTGTCTGGCAGTTGTCTTGTAAGCTATATGCACAGATTATTATGTGATTTCCATCAAGATTCATCTTTCAAATGGAATTGACGTTAGGGGCGGTTTTCTATAATAGATTTACTGCTGTGATACTTTTTTACAGCTTCAAGTAGTCTTTTGGAATAAGGCTCATGAATATTATAGTGAATGACAGAATTAGGCGACCAATTGAGTGTATGTCAAGGTTTGTCAATCAGCGCTGCGCGGACTGTGATTGGTTTGAATGTGGGTGGGGCATGTTCGAACAAAATATGATTTAAAATGTCAAAAAATGGGGTATTTGAGTCGAGTTTGCGACCAACGGACACAATAATTCACGAAAGTAAACTTTCTGTTTTAATCAGCTTTAAATGTTCACAGATTACTCTTCACGGCCGAAATTAATTCTGCACCGTCAAATTACGTCAGACGCGCAATTGGTTGCCTTATTCTGTCCCTGACTATAGTTGTTTGCATGTACTTTATTCCGTAAGACTATCTCAACCACTGGTTGTTCGCCAGGGCTTACTATATTTTGCGAAACGAAACGAAACGAAACAGAACTCCCATTGTATTACACGCTTTATTCCGTTATACACGTTAGGCATGAATGACGGAATAAAGCGTGTAATAAAATGGGAGTTATGTTTCGTTTCGTTTCGTTTCGCAAAATACAGTAAGCCGTTCGCCAGGTCCCATGTTCTTTTAGAAACTGTTCCCATTGTTCTGAAACACGGAATACTGTTCCACTGCCATGAACCGATATCCAGTGTGTATCTTTACGGGGTTTTTAAAGATATAAACAAGATAAAAGCTCAGGGCAACTGATATATGCAAACGAGGAAATGAAAAGTAGGGAACCGATCCCGCGATACTAATTCATTGACGGTCAAGAACATAACCACCTGAGTTAGCAAGGTAACGTTACCGTCTCGACCACGGGAGAACGAACGGGTACTGATTTTAAAAGGTCAAGACATTTCTAGAAAAAAAGAACATTTTTTTTTGAAAGCGGGATTTTTGCATATTTAGACTACAAACCAACATCACACCTGAAGTAAATAAGTCATAAAAACGTCGTCTTTATGTGATAATAAGATAATTTGGTATTTTCACTCTTGCAGAACAGAACAGCATGCTCATCTATAGGGCGATTAGGACAATAGGCAAGTTCAAGACTTAGTCTTTGGTTTTCTTGTTTTGCTCGTTTGTTCAATAAATCTCATCAACGTTCTTGTTAGGTGCTCTACAATCAAAACTAGTGCAAATTTAGAGAAATCTGCGTCCTCAGACAATTTCTTCGAGTCCCTTTAAGAAATGAGAAATTCGTGGGTCTATATGTTTTACATCCTAACAGACTAAGACTAAGACTACACGTGGTTCACAGTTAAGCAAAATCAGGAAACATAAATATAAACGTGTCTCAGATTTTCGCGTCATGCCTAGAAGTGAAGTCGCCGAAAGGCAATACAAAAATGTTGTCTTAAGACATTTTGTACTAGCTTTAGCATACATACATGAAATAATGAGAGGCAACCAATTTCTCCAGGGGTTATGTAAGAAACCGTCGACAGTAAGTTGCATAAGCCTTCAAGCATAACTCATTGCCATTCATGACTTTTTCTCTTAAATTGCCCAAATTGATTTAGAAAGAACAAGCATTCGCTTCCAGAATCGTCTCACTAGCAGTGTGTTATTGAGTCAGTTTTGGCCTCAGGGAATTAGTATTAGTATTCTGTATCACAGAGTTATGCATGCGGAGTGTTTTAAACAGTACAGGCCTTATCCGCAAAGCTTAATAGTGCTTATGCTATTTTTATTGCGAAGTTATGAGCTTACATTTCACACGTAAAGATTTGGAATAAAAGAAAGTTTTCATTTTTGAAATGTTTCCCTTTATTCATGTCGTGAGTGTTGGTATTATTATTAATGACAATTTAGGCATTTGCACGTAGCTCTGCTTTGTCAAGTGAACGCGATAGTATAATGATCAAATGAATTCTCTGAAATAAATGCACCATAATAAATGCAACAATAAAAAGAGAATAAGCAAATATAAACTGTTACACTAAATCCTCAAATAAGGGAGTTTCCGTAACATGACCCATCTGACATACTTTTTTCTTACACACTTATGAATTCGGAAACCCTTCACGGAATAAAGCACATGTTTATTCCGTTAAGGTTTCCGAATTATAAGTGTGTCAGAAAAGTGTGTCAGATGGGTCAGGTTACATAATCTCCCTTCAAATAAACCACCAATGATACTGGGACATGCTCATTTCCTATCAAACACAAAACATTTGAAATTACTTTCCCATTAGTGTTTTTAAAATGTTGTAAAAAATAGGAAGGATAGCGGAACATACCCTTCCAAGGGGTATGGCCCTGTAAAAATCTGTAAAAAAGGTAAAGGGGACAGACCGATTATACAGGAACGGAGTTCCCATCTCGAAGCGATTGGGTCAGATGCCACCATATAATGTTGCTGTAGGGGATCGCCACACCTGCTCTACAGCGAGTCTGTACCACCTTCCCAATATTGAATAATGCAGGTGTGAAAGTAGATATAGTCCGCCGGGAGCCATAGTCCGGGCTCCATAGACGACAACGGAATAAAACGTGAAAGTAGTGTTGCGTGAAGAGTCAAGTGAATCGAGTGCCCTATTCTTTATCGTTGTGGACTATGAGTCCGGGCGGACTATAAAAAACTTCTGCACCGGTACCCATTTATACACCTGGAAGGAGAGGGGTAATGAGGTAAAGCTCCTTAATCAAGGGCGAAACATACCACAGCGGGCCTCGAACCCACAACCTTTGGAGTCCGGGTGGGGTGCTTTATCCACTGGACCACATATGCCTTCTAAAAATCTGTAGAGAACAAATTAAAAGGTCAAAGAATAAAATGAAGTTTCCGTAAATGTCCCCAAATACTTCACTGCCTTAAAGATCGGGAGATGCTGGATTAGACAGCCATATTTTGTTCACTTATCACATGCATTCTACAGGGGTGAGTATGCTGGCTGGTCTGGGTCATAGTAAGGATAAGGTCAAAGTGCATAAAGTAATCATAATGTTGCTGATGTTTTTAAAAACGTGTTTATCTGGATCAAAGGATTAAACTAATGTATAGTTTATCTTGTCTACGGACAATCGTTCAATAGCTAAAGATGATAACTACTCAAGGATACCCTGTGGCTGAAGCTAGGAATGAACTGATTTGTATTTCATTTCATATTTATTTATTTCCAACAAAACACACAAAATACAATTCAAAACGAATCAATTACAAAATAAGATGGCGGAGATGCAACCAAAGGCAAAGCCTGAGTAATTTGTTGCACCCCCTTACGAAGAAAATAAACCGAAATTATACTTAACAAATAACAGACACCACTCACTCACTCACTCACTCACAAACTCACGCACAACAACAAATGCAGTGTCTCCAAAAGACAATAATTGATGAAGGAACAGAATATATCAATAAAACAGGATGTTTCCAAAATCATTTGATCGAGTGATATAACAAACATACCAATTCAACGTTTATGTTTTGTTGTTTGTGAGAAATAAAGATAAACCCTGTTTGAAATTCTTTAAATTTGAAGCCATTTTTATATCACGGGATAACGAGTTCCAAAATTTAGGTCCGTCAGTGAACACCGATTTAATTTTGTGAATGTCATAGCGAAAGTTAGTCTTATTTCTTGTATTGTAATCATGAACATTTTCTAAGTTAGTGAATACATGATCAAATGACCTCGGAAGCATACCAGCTTTGTAATTGTACATAAATATACCCAGATTTTTATCATATAATTGAAATATATTCAAGGTATTAACCTTTTCAAATAAAGGTTTGGAATGACATAGATATGAACTCATTGAGACTATTCTCAAAGCCCTCTTTTGTATCTTATATAGTTTGGTCATGTATTCTTTCGTTGCATTACCCCACAGTAATATACCGTATGTCAAATAGGGCATGACTAGTGAACAATACAATTTATACATAGATGTTTTAGGCAAAAAATGTTTGACTTTGTTCAAAATGCCCACGTTTATCGAACAGATTTTACAAATTACAATTACAATGGTGTCATAGGTTTGTATCTATGTATGTGTGTATGTATGTATGTATGTATGTAGTATGTATGTATGTATGTATGTATGTATGTATGTATGTGTGGGTGTATGTGTGTATGTGTGTATGTATGTATGATGTATGTATGTATGTATGTATGTATGTGTGTATGTATGTATGTATGTATGTATGTAGTATGTATGTATGTGTGTATGTATGTATGTATGTGTGTATGTATGTATGTATGTATGTGTGTATGTGTGTATGTCTGTACAGAGTTGGTAAAGCTACACAGATTTACGCAAATATACTGGGGATATAACATGAAGCATGACCTTTTTTTTATAAACATTCTATTTAAAATGATTGTGACGTCAAACAGACAAAACAAAAATGTGATTTGGGTAAAATAGTAAAAGGTGAATCGGAACTTTGCAAAGCGCTTCATTGGCTATTTTTTTGGCTTTGGACTCCTTTGAGTCGTGTTAAAGAAAGTAGCTTAGTTGGGAAAATTTTAGTTACCACACAATCGGGGGTTTAATAAAAGGACAGCATTGTTTCGGTTGTTGTTTTTTGCGTATCAATATAGTTCATCGGGTCAAATCTATCTTCAGGAATGTCACGGGTATCCTGCAGAAAATTAGGAAACCATTAACGTTATGAATGTTTAACAATGTGCTTATGTAAAAAAAAAAAAAACAAATTACAAATCAATAAATATTAAAAAAAGGAGAAGAAAAAAAGAAAAGAATGATAACTACTTTGAAAATTGATATAATGATAATACGTGGTTGTGCACGTTAAGTTAGTTGCATTCAGTAGTATTCATATTGATGAGGCGGTACAAGTGAAGTTCAAATGTAATTGTAACGCGCTTATCTCACTATTGTGCTTTTATCACGCAAAAAGGTAGAGGTACCCTTAGGACAAACTCTCAACAGACCCGTGGAATTAATGTGTAATGTGAAAGGTGCAAGGGTAACTATGTTATCGCTCCTTGGCACACCGTACAATCCCTGCCCACATATATTATAAATTAACTTTTTAAAAAAGAAACATTCCTGCAAACCATGATCTCTGATGGAAATCAATCCATGCATTTGCTCGTGTATAATACATAACTGCAAACCTTCAAATGTGTAATTACTTCAAATTGGATTGTTAATAATTTGCACCTTTAATAGAATTCTACTGAAAAAGAGTGTTATTTTCTGTAGGGCAAAGTGAGTTATAGATTTCGATACGTCACGTTAAGTTCCTTTCGAAAGTCACTGCCGTATGCTGTGTAGCATAATCTGTATCAATTTGTATACATTTATGAATATATTATAGACGCGGAAACTTAGACGCATAGAATCCTACAGTTTAAACGACGAAGAGCAAGGTAAACAAACTACTTGGTCTTTAGTTAGTATCAAATCGTGAGATGAGAATCGCAAGGTTCTAACTGACATTTCGGTTTTTGTAAGATAAAATTTTTGAAATTTACATTAACAAAGCTTTAAAATGATATATAATTTGTTTAAAGATTGAGCAAATGTAAATTTGTTCAAAGGTTCCAATTTGGGTAAAATGTCTTTTTGTTTTATATTGTTTTTTTTTTTGTTGCTTAAATCTTGTGCTTAAATGTAGGTGTTCCTTTATGTTTGGCATTTGCATTTTATGGCAGGCAGGGTTTCCCGTAGGCTAAGCACGATTTTTCCATAGTAGATTTCCGATGATATGAACATTTTAGGTAAGTCGGGAGGACGAGGCTATGGACCACGAAATGTCCACTTAAACAGAAGATGGGAAAACGGCGTTCGTACATTTACTGGATCATATTTGATGCACGCTGATTGAAGAACAATTATAAAGTAATTAAAAGTGCTTGTTCCAATTTATGTCTATTGTGTTCTCTACCTGATATGAGAGCATGGCACTTGCACATACGCCCACTAAGTATCGTGGAAGACAAACTTGCGGTTTTGATGGTAGAAGTAATAATGCATATTGCAAAGCCCTATTCAATACTGTGCTAATATTGATGGTTAACCATTAAAACGGCGGGTTTTTGTTTATATCTTTGGAATGAAATGGATTTGAGGGCTCAAATTTCAGGACGACAATTACAAAAATACGGCATTTCATCTGATATCAAAATCGATACTACTTCGGGGGAGGGGCAAAGACGCTCGGAACACACACCTTTAAACATTAAACATGAGTAAAGAATTGGCTGAAGCGGAATTCGAACCGGCGAAGTTTACGTTTCCCATCTTCTGTTCTTGAAAGAAACACTATAGTAGATTAATTGTGTCACCTCTAGTACTTTTTCGAAGGTAAAGGCATTGAATGAGTGTCAATTGAATGCAGTGGCTGTAAATTAAAATTCTATGCTAAATTAAAGTTGCAACGAGAGGTTTCAAGTCATCCATATTTTCTGTGATATGTAGTGATTTCATTTCGATTAGACACTCAATAGATTCCCTACATATTATTTGGTTACAGAATGTAAGGATGATGTAAACAAGAAAGGCCAGATTATCTTAGTTCGCTCATGAAACAGGTGAATCGGACCACGTATCGATTTTGAAAGAGCAGATTCCGCCTCCTCTACCAACTAATCGACGCAGTCCAAAACTTTTCCTCTTGTGACACGATGGGTTGAATCCACTCTAAATTTCATGTGATTGCATCAATATTGATCCAGTGTGGCAGGAGATATAGCCCCCCGGACTCACTGTACGCCAACAATGGTGAACAATAATGGCAATCGATCAGTAACTCTTCACGCACATGGAGCCCGGACTATTAATCCTGCCGGCACCATATCTCCTCTTTCATCACACCAGGCAGTACATAATAAAATATGTTTGTTTGATTTAAAGTACAGATGTTGGCTATTAGGAATCCCCCCGACGTAAGGGCTGAATAGCTCAGTTGGTAGCACACTGGTCTCACAATCCAGAGGCTCGCTCCGGTTCGAATCCTCCCTTCAGCATAATTCTTACTCATTTTCCATGTTTTTACTATTGTTCTTCACTCAGCGAGCACCAAATATGATCCAGTAAATGTATCGAACGCCGTTTTTCGCCATCTTCCTGTTCTTGATAAATATACATTATTAATAATAAAAACACATTTTCCTGGTGAAATTAATCAAAACTGAATGTGAAAAATTACAGACGGAAAAGTGAGTCAGAGGACGCCACACTGAAGATCATGTTCCATCTGATAACACATTCAGATTATACTTTTGTAATTTGTACCATGTTGGTAACCATTGAAATTGACGCATGTCAAATGATCTGGTCTTACTGGTCAATCAGGATCAATGTGGACAATGCTAGTCTTCTATTGTATCGGTCTAGCCTATGGTTTGCCTACGGTACGCGAATATGTCTTGTGCATACTTGACTGAATTGTCGGGCGGTACTTATTCATAAAAAGCAATGCCGAATACCATAATGACAAATATGGATTTAAGGTTTTCATAATAGGAATTACCACCACGTCGTACTAACATGTAAATTGCTGACATACAAGCGCAACTAGGACTAGGTCCACCGCCTCCATACGGTAAGATTGTCCTCATGAAGTTTTCAAAAGATTCTAACGACAACTTCTAAATTAACTTTGAATGTCTAGGAGTTTGGTGTTTTAAATCTGAGTTCATTAGTATCTTTTGAGAATCCTTTGTCTTAGGTTTTGTCACACCAATCTTTGTAATCCCTACAAAGAAGGCCACTTTTTAATGGGTATTTCAACTAGGACCTTATCCAATGAAAAATGGTCGCTGTATGCTTGTTTGCTTGCTGTTTGTTGTGCATGTAGTTGTTGTTGTGTGTTGTGGCGTGTAAATAATATTAATACTTCTTACAAATGCTCGGACGACATTAAATCATGACAAACAAAAAGTACCTCGTCCTTGTTGTAGCCTTACCGTTCGCATGCATTTAGACCATATCTCTGCCTCACACACAATGAAAGCACCAATTTTTATTATCTCGGAGGGTGTGTTGGTCGTTGGCATGAATATCATTGCATCCCATACCCATCTCGTAAACTTCACCGTCCGAATATTTCAATCCGTTTTGTTAAGCTGCTACAACCATATTTGTAAGCCTTTTTCTGCAGATGGTTCATTGACTTTCAGCTCGTCATGTGAGTGCAACAAAGTCGTATCTTCATTTTTCCATGATTTTACAGAGAAGTCATGTTTGTGTTTTCATTTTTTTTTTGCGTGTCAATGAACGATTCTTACACACGATAAAATGTATTTTTATTATAATATCATATAAAACTTTCATTTCCGCACCTAATCGACTAATTAAGAATTGGCTAATTAACTGGGCGTAACTACATACACATGAATTTCCCTTGTCGGCAACAAAGTCGTATCGACCAGTTACGACTTTGTTGCACGACACGGGTAATTCAATTTTGAGTGCAACAAATTAGTCTTATCTTCCCCTAATTAGGCCTAGTAGCCTAATAACTCTGCAATAAATTGATAGCCTTACTTGAAATATAATGTTAAAGTTATGCGTATTCATTTACTTTTGTAACTAATTAAGTACTACTGTTGCGTAATCTCTGACTTGAAAAAGGTCGTAACTCAATTTTGATATTTTTTAAAGGTTTTTTTTCGGCGGTGGGGGCCGAAATTATCATAACTTGCCATAAATTTGGTAAAAAATGACAAATTGCTCTTTTTTCCCACACAAATTTTTGGGAGATTTTTTAACTTATACACACCTTTTCTAAAAACCATCTCCTGTTACACAAGATATAATGTCGTATCGTACCTGTTAGTTTTCCCGTGTCGTGCACAAAGTCGTATCTACCCGTTACGACTTTGTTTGCAGACTCAACAAAATTCAATTTGCGAGTGCAACAAAGTCGTATTCTACACTTACACTAAATAGGCCTATTTTCTTTAATACTCGCATAAAATTGGAGAAACTGTCACCTGAAATGTAATATCAAATTAAGCGTAATGATCTACTTTTTCATAGTATAATACAAATAACTCAATTTGCGCCAAAAATGTCAGTTTACGACGTTGTTGCCCTCACATACGAGATTTCAACAGCCACTTCTTCAAATTAACTGAATGGTACTGTTGAACTTTTTTTCTTGTCTATAATGAAGTGAAACCGTTTTTCCTTGAATTTGAAATCCGTTTAGATTCGTTTTGCGTAATTCATTGTTTGGGTCCAGTGAAACATAATGAGAATGGCATGAATTGGGGCTTTTCCTCCGTAAGGTGACCAACTTCTTTCTGACACACTTATGAATTCGGAAATCTTAACCGAATAGACATATATAAACCGTGTGGCGTATTCCATTAAGGTTCCGAATTCATAAGTGTGGTCCGAAAGAAGTCATTCAACCCTTACCATAGGCGGTGGCCCAGGAAATTTTAATTGAGGGGGTGCCTGATTACAGATGTTTCGAACCATGAGAGCGAAGCGAGCGTAGCGTGCGGGCGACTAACGATTGGGGTCGATGGCCCCCTTAGGGCCCCTGGTGAGGTGCAGGGGCCAAACGCCCCCCCGGCGCGGTCCCATGGGTGCAGAGCCCCCGACGCTCCTGATGTTTTAGGTTGTCAAGACCTTACAACGCCTTTCCTTGCGTACTGTCTGGGCTTCCGACACTTGTTGATTCCGCATTTGGCATGAAAAACAATCAATACATGTAACTCATGTTTCTCTTCTTTTTCTTCTTCTTTTCTTCTTTTCTTTCTCCCCTTCTCGTTTCCTCTTTTTTATCTCTCTCTCCCTTCCTCTTTCTTTCCTTCCTCTTTTTTTGATAACTTTTGAGGGGGCTTTAGCCCCCAAAGCCCCCCCCCCCCGGTACGTCAGTACGGAAAAAAAAAACATAAAATGGGTGCTGCAGTCAAACGCAAATATCTCTGGATTACCTACTGCAAATGGGATGGAACAAGACGCATATAAAGCTAAGTGTGTCTTTGTTAGATGATTTGTTGGCCGTCCTTTTAGAATGATCGTGATGAAAACTGAGGCCCCATTTAACATTTTTGAGACAGGCTGTATTGATTTATCAATGTTACCAAAAGAATCATATCGATTAAAATAATAATAGACTGTTGGCTAAGTAAAAACTATATATTACTTACCAATGGCCCTTTAATGAGGCTGTTACAAGCCATGTATAGACCTAATTTGAACACGGTGTCATATATCAAATGTTTAGCACACTTGGTCCCAGGGTCAGGTAATGCAATGATGCAAAATTAAAAACTATGTTACAAATTAAGTTAGGGGGGTCAAAGTTTACCACCCTACTTTCAGTATGAAAATTTGAATAACATGCCCATGTTGATACATGTTAATCACAATCTATTGGTCACTAATATTTTTGGACTTGACAATCTTGACACCGAAACCCTTCTATACGTTGATAAATAGCTTTCTTTCCCGCCCCCCCCTTTCCCGCCCACCCCCCCCCCATGCTGTTTTGAGATCGGGCTGTCAGAAACACATTGGTTGCACTAAGTGATCAAAATGATTATGTAAGGAGCATTGTGATTTGTGGGGTGTGGATGTGTGTGTTGTGGTGTGTGTGTGGTGTCGTGTGAGTACGTTGGGTATGTTTGTGTGTGGTGTGTGGGGGGTGGGGTGTTGTGGGCAGGGAAATAAACCTGACATTTTACTTATATCCATCTGCGGACATCGTGTCAAGCGATGGCGGTCTACGGTTGTCACATCAGAGTTAACTCTTAATTTTTAATAATCTTAGGGTAAGGGTCAGTGGTTTTAACCCGCGGGGGGGGGGCGCGCCCCTGCTCCAACCCTTGCCCACCCCCCATCCCACCCTCCCCATGAAGTGACCGTGGATAACGAAACCATTAGCGCCATCACCAAGATGCCTCGGCACCTTCGTCGGCTCCCCCCTGCAATGCCTGGGTGCGCCACTGGGTAAGGTGAGATAACTGGACTTTCTCATAAATACAGGAGGCGACTTTTTGGTATAGCCTGTCGCCCAAATTTACAGGCCTGAGGCGCAATCCTCTATCCAGGGTGGCTCAGAATAACGTACCCTCCCAAAGGGCCTTTTTGCTTACTAATCAAATCGTATCCTTGCTTTACTTTATATTAGGAAATATATACTTTTTCAAGCATCTGGAATGGAAACAAGAAAAGACAAAAACGTGAAAAATAACAACCATGACTTATTTCCTAAAAATATGCAACTACTTTGTCTCACGGCTACAATAGCAAGAGAACTTACATTGTAAATCTTATGGATGGGCACACTAAGTCCGACATAATTAATTTTGTTCGCATGTATGCCCTAAAAAGCACCTGAAACATCACTTAATTTGTTCTCAGAATTAAGTGACCTATAGCTACCTATAATAGCCTCACCCGTTCCCATCATATTAGAGTATGAATTTGGTTTAAAGCTCACTTTCCAATATGGCATTGGCATAACTCCTACAATGCATATTCTAACGGAACTCTTGACGTAGAAATGTAAGGCCCATCAGTTCATCGTGAATGGTATAAAACGTTTTCCGGCAATGTAATGTAGGGTTCCAGTAAGATGGCAAACAAGGAGAACAGAGAAAAAAATTCTGGGCATGGCAACTCCAAAGAAGCCCAAGGAGAGAGATTTATCGTCAACGAACAGGACGATCAGCCCCAATAATGCTGCATGCGTAGAGAACTGAACAATAAACTCTAAAACGAGCCAACGGACCTTGCAATTTGAGAGTATAATTGGCCAGGAGGGTCTTACCATTTTTATGTCGGTGATTTGGTATCCCTGGTTTTTCCTCTGCTAATGCTAGCCGTGGACAAGTACGTTTGCATCATTTAGGGAAAACTCATTGTTTGGTTATTTTTTCACACTTTTTCTTTCTTGTTTTCACCCTATGTTCCAAAACTTCCTACCTATATTTTCATAATATAAAAGCTAAAACAAGGATACAGATTGATTAGTAAGTAAAATGCCGTTTCTGGAGGGTAACGTTCTTTCTGAGACATACCCGTATAGAAATGATTCAGTAAATTTATAGGCAATCAAAAATTCATATGCCTGCGGTGAGTCTTCTTATTTAATAAAAATGATTAGTTAAGTAATTGCATAGACCTTCCGGTGCAATCTTCTTTTCTAAAGACAATATTTTATCCCACAATGTCACTCATTTCTTCAGCCCTCATTCTTTCAGGTCTTCTTATTTTTTTATATTCACTAAATTTTATAGGACTGTTGCGCAACCAGCTATAAAATGACTAGTTAAGAAAATGAGTGCCTATGCTAACGGGGCGCAACCCTTTTGGCTAACTGTTTGATTCAGAACTGTAATCGGCCTGCAGCGCAATCCTCAGAAATGATGTTCATAATATCTAGGTTCTCGATGTAAATAAATTTATTTATAGCCCATCAATAAATCTATAAGCCTGCGGCGTACCTTTCTATTTGATAAAATTACTTTTTTTCTCTGAAGATTTATAGGCCTTCAGCTCAATCCTCTTACCTAAGAAATAAGTTAAGAAGTAAATTTATAGACCTGTGGCAGCAATCCTTTACTAGCAATGATTATTTCCATTACATTATAGGCCTGCGCCTCTCAACCCTCATGCCTAAGAGAATGATTTTTTTTCAGGCCTGCAGCAGAATTCTTTTAGCTAAGAAACGATTAGTTCATTAAATCTATAGAACCCGTGGGCACAATCATCTTAGCTAAAAAAATGGTTGCTAGAACTAATGGTAAATAGGCCTGCGGCGTAACTCTTTTATAGCTGAGAAATTATTAGTTAAGTAAATTTATACACCTACAGCGCAATCCTCTTTTGATTCTATGGTTTATGTTTGAGTTAAACTTGAACCCTCGTCTTACCAAGCCTTTTACATTGTTTGGGGGGGGGGGGTACCACCCCCGCGGGAGTTCGTTATAAAGCATGCGATGCTTATAATAGTGCATAGGTATAGTCTTCCTTCCATTGCTACCAAAACAAGTACCAACATACCTAGTATGGAGTAACAATGACGTCATAAAGTCCACGGATCAGCAAAATTGGCATTTTCCACGAAATAGGCGAAATCCAATTTTGCGCTTAAAAAGGTAGGAATATGGCATGTTCCATGGCGTTTTTCATCTAACACATGGCATTTGACGATTTTTCTGTTATCAAAAACATGAGTTTTTTATTAAAGGCCTTACTGTGCAGAATATTTTTAAAATGTACCATTAAATATTCTTGGATGGGAATGGCAATCACCTCCCCCTCTCACTCACCTTTTCGACTTTGATGGCATAACCCTAACTCCGGATAGTAACCTTCACATTTTTTGTGCTTAACTGACCGGAAAGAGTACCCTGGAAGCTTTTTGCAAAACTTGCCATTTTAAAACGCGCCAGATGAAAGTTCACTTCGATTGTTAACCACCCCCCTGTTAAGACGAGGGTAAGTTTTATCAAAGAAAGAGGAATTAAACCAGGACTGACAATTTCCTTTTGAGTGGTACATCAATATGAAACCGTCATGGATTAATTGAAAATACTAAAATTTCCCCGGGGGGATTCTCAATTTTTGGTTTGTGGAGGGATGTGCGGGCCGGGTGTTTGAAACCACTACCCCAAAAATATAACCAAAATTGAAAGATTTGCTACCCTCCTTATCCCTGCTTTTTAGCTTACTGTTTAAATTGTATTTTAGCCATTCTGGCAGCACTGTTTTTTCAACCTTTCACTGTTTATTATACCAAAACGGCCGAAAATACCACACATCCCAGTAACCCCCCCTTTTCCACTAGAACCCCCCGGGCTGAAATGATATACCATTTATAACTTTTAGGCATATTGCTTAAGCCATATGCTTTTACTCGTTAACAGACTATTTTTAAACCGCCTGGCTAATTGCATGGCCAAACTTCATGATTGCAACTTTGGTATCAATGGATAGTTTTAAGTCTTCTATTCAGTGGTGCAAAAAAAGGTCAAGTCAATTCCGCCCGAGTTTTTTTTACTTACTTCTGTGAATCATATTGAACGTAAACCCTCGCAATAAGTATATTACTTGGTTAGTTCATTTAACTTTCTTGAGTTCTTTGTTTGCTTTTGTTTGTTTTGTTCTGTTATTGTCTTGTTTTGGTATTTTTTTGGCTAAAAGACAAAGTACCATTAACACTTAAGTGCCTAAGTGTTTTCACTCACGTTTGGTATCTAAGGGTCCCCCCAAGGATACAACTTTGAGTTCATAAGACAAGGCCAAAAGTGCAGTATAAATGAGTTCCGGGTGGGTCCGGGTTATTACCTTGAAATAGGGGCAAACCGTTTCTTCCAAATGCTCAAAATAGCTCAGATGGGAACAAGATGTCTCCCGACCATGCGGTTTTTTAGGCAAGCTCTTTCCCGGTCAAAGATCTCAGGGTGGTCAACATGCCCCCCCCCCCCACCCGGGCTGTTCGCTACTACTTGCACGTAAAATTCAATAATAGAAATGGGAAATATTATTATAACTAATCTAACATTGATATGATGAGTTCCTTTAAAATCCTATCAAACTTTCAAGCAACCTGAAGTATAGACAGTTTCACTCCAATACCCCCCACTGTTGATGCGTACTCTACCCCCCCCAGGGAATGCATCATGTTGTTTTAGCTTAATTTGTGCGATGTTATCAAAATGATGAATGGAATATCTGATATCACGTGACAATATGTTAAGCATTTAATTAATTACTGAGAGAAAATAGTCATAGGCTGTAGTCACAGGTATTTCCGCATTTTTAGTGATTCTATCTACATCTACCCCCCCCCCCGTGATCTACATTACTTTAGAATTATTTTATATAAATAAACCTAATAATTGTGCTATACATAATCAGATAGGTACATATCCAAACACATGCTTATACAGCAAAGCATTGAGTTGTACTATATGTAGATGCCATACCAGTGTCAATGATCATTTATTGGTGATTTTCATAGGGGGGGTGCCTTTCCCCTACATAAACTCACTTGTACACGTTTTATTTTTGCATCATGCAGTTTCGGATTCCTGAGATTTAAAGCTTCATTTTTATATATCATGCACTTTGTCAAATTAGGTCCCGGTTACTCGAAATAGAGGGGTTTTCAGGCTCTTGCTGCAGCCTGTAATAGGAATAGACTAGCATGTAGGATCGAATAGGTTATATCAGGACAACTCAGAAACTGTACCATACCCCACGATAATAACATTTAGAGTTTTTATAGGAATGCTTTGCGTTGATTTCAGATGGGGTAGTGTACCATTTTGCTGTTCATCGGACGATGGTGACTGAAGAAACGTGCATGTATGGCACCTCCACTTATCAATCATGGTAGTTTTCCCGCGAATGTCGAGTTTCACGCGCTGTGTATCGAGTTTTTTTCGCCGCCATATGTCAGTGTGCAGCGTTATATGTCGGGTTTACAGTGCTCCTGTCCATTTGGCCCTCTATACATCGAGTTGTGTCTCTATAATCAAGGTGAGTTTGACATAATCCTGTCCAGTTTTACGCTCCACGTATCAATTAATGAGGCGAAGTTTTTCCCGCGGCATGTCGCGTTTTCATGCGCTGTGTATCGAGTTTTCCTCGACATAAATGTCGAGTTTACAGCGCTATCTGTCCAGTTTGCCCTCATAAATCGAGTTTTGCTCTCTAAATGGTGAGTTGACATAAATCATGCCCAGTTTCAAAATCTCGACAAATTTTTTCTCAACATGAGGAAAAACTCGGACATGATTTGTTTGGTGTATGTGTACAAAAAATTCATGTCGAGTTGATCATGTTGAGGAAAAAAAATATGTTGAGTTGCCCATGTGAGAAAAAAATCATGATCGGAGTTTCTTATGTTGAGAAAAAAATCATGTCCAGTTTGAACATGTTGAAAAAAAATATGTAGAGTTTTAAAAACTCGGATGATTTATTCTGGACATGATTATTCTGAGACATGATTATGAAACTCGGCACATATAGTTCAAACTGGATAGGCGCGCTGTAAACTCGACATAATAGCGGGGTGTAACTCGATCTACAGGGTGTCTCAGAAAGAACATTAACCTCAGAAACGCATTTTACTAACTTAATCAATTCGTACCTTCGTTTTAGCTTTATATTATGAACATATGTAGTTTTGTGAACATATGTGAAAACAATGAAAGAAAACAGTGAAAAACTAACCAAACAAGAGTATTTCCCTAAAAATGATGGCAAAAGTACTTTGTCCACGGCTAGCATTAGCAGAGGAAACATGGATGCCAATATCCCCGACATAAAAGGTTTAAGACCCTCCTGGCCAATTATACTCTCAAATTGCAAGGTCCGTTGCTGGCTGGTTTAGAGTTTTTGTTCAGTTCCTACGCATGCCAACATTATTTGAGGCTGATTGTCGTGTTCTTTGACAACCATATCTCTCTCCTTGGACTTCTTTGGAGTCGTGCCATGACTCAGAATTTTTTTCTCTGTTCTCGTTGATTGCCACTTATGGAACCTACATTACATTGACGGAAACGTTTATACCCATTCACGATGAACGATGGTCCTTACACCCAAGAGTTCAGTAGAAATATGCCATGTAGAGTTATGCCCATGCCATTATTTGGAAAGTGCGCTTTAACCAAATTCATATCTGCATATGATGGGAGACGGTGAGGCGAATAGGTAGCGATAGGTCACTTAATTCTGCCAGATCAAAATAAGTGAATGTTTCAGGTGCTTTTGAGGCATAACATCGCGAAACAAATTAATTAAAGTAGGACTCTATGCTGTGCCCCAAAATCCATAGAATTACATGAAATGTTTCTCGTGCTATTGGTAACCGTGGACAAAGTATGTTTGCATTCATTTTTAGGGAAATAGTCATGTTTGGTTATTTTTTCACCGTTTTCTTTCTTGTTTTCACCATATGTCAAAGAGTATATATTTTCATAATATAAAGCTAAATCAAGGATAAGATTTGATTAAGTAAGCAAAAAATGGCCGTTTCTGGAGGGTAACGTTCTTTCTGAGACACCCTGTACAGCGCATGAAACTCGCCATGATTGATACGTGGAGCGTGCCATATGCATGTGTCTTTTGTGTGACGTAGATGCTATATTGGAAAATGGATTATTTTCTTCCTGAAGTACTTATATTATTATCATTGCCCTTTAACACTCGTCTACGAAGGGGAAGGGGTGGCTACTACTACTCCTCTTTTTTCGGCCTTGCTAAAACCACCTTATTTGGAACCAAATTTATTTACTGTAATTGTCAATTATTGAATTATTGACATTTTACGGTTCTTTTTATTACAAAAACTAACATCCACCGGGGTATAGGTAAGGTATGGGGTGATTTCAAAGTGGTGATTGGGGGGTAGTCACATGAAGGCGTGGCATGACTGGTGAAATGTTACGTGCGAACCCTTAAAGTACAAGGCAATGACCACTTCGGGTAAGAGGAAGATACTACAAGCTGGGTAGGAAGGAGCTAGGAATTTTTAGGCTAAGCATATGTCAAATATGACAGCGAGAGCAGGTCTGGATTTGAATGTTATTAGAAGGGTTGCTACCAAATTGAACTAACAGAAGATCAAACAAACCCAAGCTCGGCAAGGTAGGGAATATACTTCTGATTGGAGCTTCACTTACCAGCTTCAATTTGTTGGATAACATCCAGGAAAAATCTATAAGGCTGTAGAGGGTGAGAAATATGCCCCATCAATGTATTGATGTATTAATGCCGAAAGCCTTGCAAGTTGCCATACTTCGGAAAATGAATATTTGTTCCTTAATCTGAGCCCATATCTATTCCCTCTGGGTTACTCTATTTAACCAGAAATATATTTGCACCACTCCGTAGTCAAAATAGGACCCAAACGAAGGACCAAAGGGCTACTGTTTAGTCTATGATAGTTATTTGTGTATCTTAGTGGGGAAAAAGGCCTGTACCATATATTCGTAAAGGTAGGGTACTTCCAAAGTTGCCTGGTGGGGGAGCGGAGTGACCAGTGTTGGTTAAACCTTCTAGATGAATCTTCTTATGTAGGTTCGAATAGCCACGTGGATCGGAATAGCAATTTCCGTTAATATTCTATGTATAAGTGCTACTCTTTGGTCAGTGCTTTCACGTACCTTCAGTCCATCAAAAGAACATGCAAGAACTATTCTGATATTCGGTATAAGCTAAATCAAGCCTTGCTTTCTGCCTTCCAGAAATTCATTGCTAATTACATGGGACTACTTCTTCTCTAGCTATACATATTTCAGAATTAACAAGGTAATAACATGCTCGATAACAATATCACTTTCACAATATCACAATCACAATAACACATTCCCTTACTGTCTTCCTCCTACCGCTGATAAAATGCATGAAGCACGAGATGACACGATCGCTGAAATCTACTCTAATAAAATACCACTTTTATGTAGACGTGTATGTATTAAAAACATGCTATCAATTACGTGATCATCAAGTAAGTCGGGTGTCGACTCAAATTCCCAGTGATCAAGTCGTTCGTGGTAGATGCTAACGAAAAAGGGAAGGGGGGGGGGGGTTGCCACAACCATCCACAGGGTACAGGTGAGGTACAGGATGATCCCAAAGTGACGGATGGGGTGGCAACCACCCCTCCTTCGTGAGAGAAGTACCTACACGCCTAGCACGACACAGAAATATTGCATACACTTGATTTTGGTACCAATGGAAAAATATGGGCCTCTTCTTTCCATTGATACCAAAAGTAAATGCCAACATGCCTAGCATTGCGTCAGAATGGTATCATAAAGTGTGCATGTCAGGAAATTACATACAGTGTAAAATAGGGGATAATTTAATTCCAAATTAGTTATAAATATTCGATTTTCATGTGTTTTTTAGCTCTACTGGGTAGGAGATGACTACTTTTATGCACTCATAGCGTATTAGTACGAACATTTTGCGTCTTATTAACATTGCGAAATATCAAATTTCCACAATATATTCAGTATACCATACTTCCTTCGACTTATGACGTCAAAGTGACGTCTTATTGGGAATGTTTGTACTTATTTTGGTACAAATAGAAAGAAGAAAGAAGCTACCCTGTACATGTGGTACCAAATTCATAGGAATCGGATATTCATTCAGGAAAATCATAGGGGTAACCACACTGTTAAAAATTTCTGTAACTTAATGGAGATCAAATTTAGGGAAAATGTTTTCTTAATTCACTAAAAAACAGAAATTGCATACGAAGTTCCTCTTGAACTCTTTCAATGTGAATCTTATTCATAAATTTGAATTTTGGAGTTTTTAATATTACAGCGCCATGCATGATAAAAAAGTCATAAAAACAAAAATAGAACTTGTTAATTTATTGAAATTACTCGCTACGAAACTTCTGGCTGGCGGGGGACAGCAAAATTGCAGAACTTCGGTTGGATTTTAAATAAAACGGATTTAATCATATTAAAAATACGCAATGTTTTCCGTAATCTGAGGGAAATTTACAGATGATATTTTGTAACAGTGCCACTCAACTCCTTCGGGAATTTTGTTACAAACCCCTGTCTCAGGTAGGACGAGGGTTTAAGTGGGATAGGTCCATGTTAGGGGTATAGATTTTTGAATTTATAGATGAACTTGCAAAATGTTTAGACTATGAAAAAAATAATAATGATAATTTGCAAAAGGTAAAGAAATAGCTCCCTGATGAACGGAAGCAGGCAATAGAGGATGATGGTGTTAAGCAAATGATAAAAAACAGCTAATAATAAATAAATACCTGCGTCAAATATTGCGTTCTAAAAAGGTTCTAAGTTGCTAGTGTTTTTCAAGATGATTGATATTGACAGATAAAAAAATAGTGTTTTGAAAGGTGATATCTTGGTACTATTTTTTGTTTTTCAGAGAAAACGGAATTGAAAACCAACTTGGGTAATTACTCTACAGTATATCGTTCGTATAATACTTATTTTCTTATTTATGCCTTCTTTAGGCGAATTCGGGAAACTGGACAAGTCACACAAAAAACAACCAAAGCTTAAGGTTTTAAATACAAGTGAATGCAATGAACAAACGGCATCCTAGTAAAACGGCATCCTAGTAAAACGGCATCCTAGTAATCCTAGCAATTATTGAGGAAAGGTTGAAATTGAACGTAGTTGGTGATATATTGATAAGATGCAATTCGTGTAGTGAACGGCGGATAATAAAGTTGAGGTGTAAAATGTCATAGGACAAGAAAAGTTGTGGGAATTAAAGGTGTATTTCGTGAGTCTTGTACCTTCTGTTTTGTGTATGGTTCCCAAATATCCTTGAGAAAAGCTTACTCTCAAAATTTCAGTGATTTCGATCGTGCGTTTTGGTAATACAAGCATCACACTGTCCGGAGGGTACTGTGCTGTAATTTGAAATTGAAATAAAACTAAAATACTCTTTTAACAGTCACAACATTGCCCTAAACCAAAAATCCGAGCATAGCATTTTCACGTAAGTGGTTGACTATTTGGAAATGAATGTCGTGATTCTTTTTACAGTTGTATCGTTTAAATAAGTCACGATTTCGGAACCTTCCGTAAAGAATAGCTTGAAGAACATCACGAAATGGTTTCATTTATATTATGAACACTTTAGAAGGTGCTAGGGTATTTTGAACTCAGTGCTAAAGGCGCGGTATAATTCTCTTCGCACTTCTGAAGCAAAGAGAAGATAAAATGAAAATCAAACAGATATTTGATACGGGTTGTCATTTGCCCTAACTTAATAATCAGGCATCGGATATCGTTTAAAGTGTACACTCTGCCTGATGGTAACGACACGTGTGAATGACACGGAGTTTTCACCGCAGAATGTTTTCACCCGAGACGAACCAAAGTTTCTTTTTTCGTTTTGATTTTAAACCTTGGCAAAAAAAAGAGCGAAACGTATCCAATTATTACTTTTCTCGTGCTTTGTTGTTTTTTTTGTGCTACAAGTTATGTCATGAAAATATTTAATCGATGATGAAGTTTTGTCTTCTACCACATTCGGGTTAGTTTTTTCTCGTTTATACACAAATAATAATTAACATTTCGGAGATGGCATTTCAAGCGAAGAGAGAGGGAGAGGGAGAGAGAGAGAGAGAGAGAGAGAGAGAGAGGAGAGAGAGAGAAAGGAGAGAGAAAGGAGAGAGAAAGGAGAGAGAAAGGAGAGAGAAAGGAGAGAGAGAGATGAACGACGTGTGGAAGATTTTGATCGCAATCGTTACACGTAGTACAAATTAGTAATTAAATTTAAACATACGAATATACGAAAGACTTTAACAAAAAAGCACATCAGGGCATTAGCAGCAACACTCCAATTAGGGCGGCACGTACACACTTTTCCAATACAATTTACAAATGAAAAACGCCGCTCATTACTCTCATTAGTGAATGGTGACGTCAATTTGTGATACAGTTTGGGGGAGATGTTGGAATTCTGCAATATGGTCAGACATTCGAGAGACTTTTTAGACCCCAGGTAGTCAAAATTATATGCGCAATGATAATGATAATTGTCTCGGCTTCGGAAGCTGAAAACAGATTTAAAAGACTTTCCGTTGTTGAGTGTTGGTATTGTTTTTATGTTAGTAAAGTTGTGCCATAAGTCAATCCTAGAAATGAGGGTTGAAAGAAAGATAATCCTAAATAATCGTAGATTATGCGCAATATAATGTGACTAGTGAGCTGACTATCTGTGTCGTATTACTTAGATCATTTCTGAACCACAGTGTCATCATTTCAAGGTTGAATTTAGTTTTAATAAGGTGACAATGCAAATATGCATGGCTATTTTCCGGCAGTGGAACCAAGTTGAACTGGGAAATGCAATAGGAGTATTGATTGCTGTCATAATTATATGCGCGGGACCGTGTTTGTGGGCGCGGTCAAGCCTGGTTTGCATGACACGTACAATGTACACACAGATTACGGCATTCGGTTGTGTGTATTACTTAGGTCAGTCACCCAAATGTACTAAACATGCGAGAATTGCCATCGGGGACCAGCGTGGGTGACTTGTCACTAGAATCTTCTATACAGGCGTCAAAAGAGAGCTTTGTTTGTGGGCGGTGCTAATAGTTTGGGGCCGAGATATCTATTAACCTCCAAATTTTTGAATCAGGCTCGCTTTTCCAGGTGGGGATGCATTCCAGAAGAAGGCAGGTGAACAAAGTCTTAGTGTAATGTGCGCAATGATCATGTAAACCTCTATGTTTGTGGTGTACAATAAGCTAGAATACGGAATGCAGAGACTGGTCACATGTCATGAAATATACGGACCAAAAGTTGTAGTTGTTGTCGTCACTTTGGCACACCAAACAAAGCGGAAAATATATATTATGGCTACCTTAAACCCGGAGTCACACATGTAAGACTTAACAATAGGCATGTTGCGCTCAAGATGCGGAGCGATGACAAGAAGGTTTCACACCTCTAATTAAACTGCCTATACTATCAAGTACAAACACCCCACCAAGAAACACTCATTTCCTCGCTATCATGTGACTAGTACCTTAAATGGTAGGTTTTCTGAGACGATGTTCATACTGCCAGCCTGCTCTCCTTCTTCTTGCGTATGAGGTAGCAGCTAAATATGTTGTAGACGGCGGAGCCAGCTCAATGTTGATTGGTTGGGGTTTGAGAAGTCTATGTCCACCGGTGGACGAAAGGTAGGGCACTCGTTGAGAATGTGATCCGCAGTCTGTGATGGAGAACCACATTGGCAGGCTGGAGATGATCGCAGACCCCATCGGTGCATTTTGCTGTTGAAGCGACCGACGCCTGTGCGAATCCTGTTTAAGGTGATCCATTCCTTGCGTGGAAGATTGCTACCAGGTGGTAGTTCTATCACAGGTGTAATTGTGAGTTAGTCTGGTCTTGAAGTATCTAGCCAGGCAGTATTCCATGTCTGTAAGATGTTGAATGGGGAGCTGGATAGTTTAGCAGCGTGTCGACAGAGGTCGACGAGAGTACAATCTCGGTCTGCCGAGCTGGTGTGATTCTTTGACAGTGTTATGCAGCATGTGCTTTTTGTCCAGCAGAGCCTTATTTACCAGTTTGTACGTGCGGTGTTCTCCCCGAAGTACTGCTGGTGCAATGCCTGAAAGCACTGGTAGAAACTCAGATGGAGTGGGACGGAGGCAACCGGTAATGGTTCTCAAGGTCTCGTTGAGTACTGTGTGCAGCTTCTTTGCTTGAGAGTTCTTGCACCATGCTGTGCGGTATATTCAGCGGCGCTGTAGACCAGAGCCAAGGCGGTGGTACGTAGAGTCGTTGGGCTGGCACTCCAGGAGGATCCAGCAAGTCGGCACAGGAGGTTATTCCTCGAAGTAACGTGGCGCATACGGACTAGAGGTGCTGCCGGTATGTAAGTGGCCGGTCAAGCTTCACTCCCAGATAGGTTGGTGTAGGATTGTATGGCAGAGGCGTTCCATTGAGGTTGATTTGAAGCTGACGATGAGCCTCTTTGGTGTTGAGATTGAAGGCAGTAGCGGTGGTCTTGGCTTCGCACAGCTTCAGGCTCCAGGTCTTAAGATATGCTGCAAGTAGGGCCATATCTGCAGTAAGTAAATTCTGTCCAGCTGCTGTCCGAGTGGAGAAGGGCAAGATCGTCGGCGTAGCCATATTGTCTAGATGTTGTTTGAGGTAAATCGCTGATATACAAGTTAAACAGCATGAGAGCCAGTACAGATCATTGTGCTACTCCGTTCCTCAGACGACGCAGACGACTATTCTGCCCATCACTGGTCTTGAGAATAAAGCTACGGTTTGCAAGCATGTTACATATGGATTGTACAAGGTGACGATCCGGGATGGTCCTGAGAAGCTTGAGTGTCGAACCCTAGTGCCACACGGTGTTGTATGCTGCAGTAAGGTCCACCAAGATGATGCCTGCCTTACGACGCTTTTCAAAGCTTCCCTCAATATCATTTGTGAGTTTTACAATCTGGTTGACAGTGCTCCGGCCACGGCGAAATCCTGATTGTTCATCAGGCAGATGGGGTTCGACGAGGGGCTCCAGCCTGGCCAGGATCACCCTATCAAGGAGTTTGAAGGAAACACACAGTAGTGATATTGGGCGGTAGTTCTCAGGGTTATCGACAGGCTTGTTTGGTTTGGGGAGTGCGGTGATAGTAGCCCTCCTCCAGATCTTGGGTAAGGACTGGTTGATAAGGCAACATGTGTAGAACTCCTGAAGCCACTCAAGACATCGTGGGCCGCTTGCATCAGGAACTCCGCTGGTGTGTTATCAGGTCCATGGGCCTTTCCACTCTTTAGTTGGCTGATAGCAGAGGTAAGCTCATCTAGTGAGAAGAATGTTGAAAAGGGGCTCGACGGAGTTTGGTGATCTCTTTTTTTAACAGAGCGAGTGTGATCCTTATCAATGTTCTTGAAACGACCTTTTGCGAGGAGTTGCTCAGTGATTGAGTTGGCAGTCACTGGACATTTCGATAGTTTGGAAATTCTGCCGGTCCTGCTAAGACTGGAAATTGCAAGGGTTGACCAGCTTCCCGGTGAGAAATCGGCACACGACGAACTCACCGCCTAGCACGGACTAATATGTATAAAAAAATACCGGCCATTTTTCCCCGCAGAAAGAGATATGTACTCGGCCTGAAAAATCTGAATAAAGTGATTAACACCTCTGATTTACATAATGCTCCTTTAAGGAGAACCTTAACAATGATATTTAGCTGAAAATTGCAGCCATTTGGGGCAAATCCGAGCTTTTTTGAGGGGTCAACTTAGGGATGTGGCCCACTGTCACTAATTTTAAAGCAGCACTGGCGCATTTTCACAAAATATAAAAATGTCTTCAATTTGATCGAAAAGGATAGTCTATGCCATTGGAAGAATAGAGATATATTTTGTACATATAAAAATAATATACCTCAAACCAGATAAGGCATTAATAAGAGGCGAAAGATATTCTGGTAATTTGTAGCCCAACTTTGTTTGCCGTAACTTTAATCAACAAATATATATGTCTATTACATGAATATCATATATAGACTCGTACTCATTGATATTAAGACCACAGACCGGTCAAACAGGGTTCAGGCCATGGAAATGGCGTGCGTTTTCTTGTGTTAAACGCAATTTCCATCGTCTGCTGAATAAATATCGCCGGCGACATTAATTATAAGAATCGTTCTGTTTTCCCATAAGGGCGCCGATTTGGTCTTAAACATTTCATGTAAGGGCCAATACACGTATATATAAAAGCTGTATAACAATGCAAATATATCAATTTTGAAAAAAAAAATCGCGAGGGCACACTAGCAGTAGGGTTGGGGTAATTAAAGGTGTGAAATCAGACGTTAACGTTCGCTTTGGCATTTGAAATAGTTTAAGGGCCCAAGAAATAAGCAAAATGAACACATAGTACACTGGAAAATAATAATTCTTATAAAATACAAATAATATAAACCTAAAAGGAATGAATATTAAATAAACAAATGACTATAAAATAAAGAGCCGGTTGCAAATTCTCTGAGATAATCTTCAAATTTAAAAGACTTTAGAGATCTGTATAATACAACGCTCGTGGCACGCTCGAGAGTAGCTCAGATATGAATGAAAACACCATTATGACTCAAGAAAGTCAGGATATTGAAATGAAATACGATGAAAACAAAGGTGTTAAATTTAGCAATATATCTCCATACCTCAGCGAGAAAATTGACATTATAAAGACTTTAGCCTTCATAATGTATGCTATATGTTTTGGGGGTAAAATATTGATTTACTTCATTTAAAAGGATGGTGACTATTGGTTGCAAATGCAGAGTAAAAGCTAATCAATGTATGCGGCCTGACACGTACATATTAATTTGGAGATTTTGCAAGGAATGTACTCACGTCAAATATCCCAGAAGACGAAGGCAGCCACATACTGCATCGTAGCAGACCTTGAAGCATGTTTTTCTTCATCTCAATCCGCGTTACCTTATCACATTGGTGTTTAAAGGTCAACTCGCACTTGATTCAAAGAACTAAAGAATTAGAAGAAAAACACCATTCGATGCAGAAACCTTTTCACACTTGTGATATGATTAGACTATTAAAACAGTTTACTCTTTCCGACTTTCTAGACAAGAGGATCTCAGTTTCATATGGAGTCAAACTAAAGCGATAGTGTTGCCGTGATTCTTTGTTAGATTTAAAATGATTAATACTGCACATGTCTAGTGGACGCAAAACGTTTGTCCTTCCCAAAGTTCTGTGTATGTTGTTTTGTGACGTACCCGTTTTTCGGAAGTTTACATCAGGAAAAATATCTAATAACAATAAACAGAATGTGATACACCGTAAACAGTAAGATCATTTAAAAGGCCTGTATATTCTACCACAAATGACACTGAAGTTATTTCACAGGTTTATTACTTTGTCCCGCATTCGCGTTGACAAATTGAAAGGCGGGAAGATAACTGGCAATCGATACAATAAACAAACAAATATAAATCCATTGGACGTTATTTTTTGGCCATTTGTAGAGAGATAACAATCTCTTGTATGAATTTGGCAACATGATAATGCATGAAGCAATGGTTGTACTACGGGTTGTCCATAATAATGTCTGTTACAGGCATCCCGTCGTACAAAATCTCGAGATTTTCATACCTTACATATTCATTCTCTTCGTTATTAATTAACAATAAAATACACAAGTACTATAAAAGTTATAACAAAGGGCGGCGTTGGGGTGAAAAACATCGCGATAACCTCCACTTTCTATGCACAAGAATGCGGAATTCGCCTTGAGGATGAGAATGAGGATGATAATATTTGTTTAAATAAATGTTTCATTCAACACTTCATTTTTTTCTTCGGCTGTATGCAAGACCACTTTAACATGAGTGACATTTTTGTCGAAATTGAGTTTTTGGTGAATTTTGGAAGAGGAGGTATTCGCGCATAATTTAAACTATGTGCGGAAATACGTAAGTGATTAAAAAAGTTTTAATTAGGAAACGAAGAAAACGTAGTTCCAATGCCCTTTTTCCGTAAGTGCCACTTACGTTTATTTTGCGTCATTGCTTTTTTCTTGTTTCAGTGCAAGACCAACGTAAGTGGCACTTACGTTGGTCTTGCTTAAACATTTTTGCTAGTTTTTCAGTGCAAGACCAACGTAAATGCTGCACTTACGTTGGATTGCTTTAAACATTTTTGCCTTACACTTACGTTTGTCTTGCATTGGAAAGGGGGAAAAGGTTTGAATGCAAGACCAACGACGATGCCACTTACTTTGGTCTTGTATTAACAAGAAAAATAATGATGTCATTACGTTCTCTTCTTTTGTAAGTAAATATTTAAGTTTATCTAAGAGAAATTATTTGATTTATATCTTAAAAATTTCCTATTTTATTACCTGCTATAATCATGGACACACCAGCTATAGAACCCAACAGAAACGCAAAATGTTCTTCCTGTAAAATTAGTCAAAATTCACCTACGTTGGTTTTTCATTCAGCCGATGAGATTTATTCCCCCGGGTTACCCTAGTCTAACCAAAAGATTGTTTGCACCACTAAAGTTTCTCCTACGTTGCCAAAATACCACCCAAATGAATGACCAAATGGATACTCTTTATTCGACGATCGCCATTTGTGCTTATCTTTAGTGGGAAAATAGAGTGTACCCTTCACCCGTATAGGTAGGGTACGTGTTCAAAGTTACCGGGTGGAAGAGCGGGGTGAGAGGTGTTGCTTCAATCTTCCAGTTGAATAATCTAATGTATAAATGCTACTCTTTGTCTAGTACTTTCGTTTGTTACAATGAAAAGAACATGCAAGAACTATTCTGAATCTACGGTGTAAGCTAACTTAAAGGGACATAATGGCATGAAAAAAATTGACATAATGAAATGGACCCTTACTGAAATCACTTGAAAACAATTTGGATGTTTACATTCTGTAAAAACAGTAAAAACAGGAGGAGTTCCGGGGGGGGGGGGCAGTTTGTGGCAATTTCTGGAATCCCGGCTAATCCATCTTTCACTTGCCAGATCAATATCTTACTACAAGCCTAAAGTACAATGCCTGAATCCCGGTCTGAATGCTTTTGAATTGCGTCGCAAAACATGCTAGATACACTGTAAATTCTGTCAGGGATGTGAACACCTTGCTTTTCTGTTCCAGAAATTGCCACAAACTGATACCCCCGGAAATTTTCCCCGTTTTTACCGGTTTTACAGAATGTAAAAATCCAAATTGTTTTCCAAACTCGTGAGTGATTTAGTAAGGATCCTTGTAATATGTGATTTTTTTTTTGCAGCCCTATGTCACTTTATGGTGCTTTAGGCAATTCTAGAAATGAATGGCTAATTGTATGGACATACTCTAGTATAAATATTTCAGACTTAACAAAGTAATAACGCAAGATAACAATTTCACTTTCACCTCAGTCCTTTACGGTCTACCCGTATTCTGACAATGAATGAAGCACGAGATGACACGATCGCTGAAATTTACTCTAATTAAAATACCACTTTTATGTAGACGTGTATGTGTAAAAGCATGATTCAATACGTGATCATCAAGTAAGTCCGGTGTCGACTCAAATTCCACGTGATCAAGTGGTGTGACTGCTGGAAACAAAACTACAGCCATTTAACACTCAAGGGCTTGTTCTCTTGTCATTAACAGTAAGGAATTAATAAACGTTTGTTAAAGGAAATGACAACCACTTGAATAAAAGTTAATCAACTGTTGGTAAAGAGTTGTACTCAACAACTGCAGGATTGCATGTACACAACATTGTCGAAGGATGATACCAAGTACGAACATGCCTAGCAATGCAGCAGAAGACGTCATAAAGTGTGCATGTCGCCAAAAACTGTCAATGTCCATTACACACAGTGTAGATAGGGAAATGTCAATTTACAAAAAGTTATAAATAGCGATTTTCGTATGGTTTTTGGCTCTACTGGATAGGAGATGGACTAGTTTTATGCACTCATTGCATTTTATTGCGAAAATTTTTGCGTCTAGTAACATTGCGAAAGATCCATTTCCTCATATATATTCAGTATTTTCATATTTTCCTTACGTATGACGTCAAAGTGACGTCAAAATGGGAATGGTGGTACGTATTTGATACAAATGGAAAGAATAATTTGAAAGTATCCTGTGGTACGAAAATTATGGAATCGAATATTCAGTAAGGAACATCACAGAGGAATCAACACCCTTCTGTTACAAAAAACACAATGGACCTCGCTAGACGAGGGTTTAAGTCGGATTTTGAACATATAAATGGACATTAAAATATATAAGTATCATTTGAAGAAAAAAAGGTAAAGAAATTGATCTTTGTGATGTAGGAGGCCTAGAGGACGATGGTGTCAAGCAAACGTTCAAAAACTGACAAGATAATGAAAGTACTTGCGTAAATATTGTATTCTTAAAAGGTTATAGGTTGTTAGTGCTGATATATTGACAGAATCAGACATCTGGGTGTTGATAGTATTTGTAAAGGTGATATTATAAAATATTGAATGCTTGAGGGGCATGGTTGAAACTATTAGGCCAAGGTGGTCTCCGAAACATACTTAGGCCGAGGGGATAGTATGGTTACGAGATCACCGAGGGCCTATAGTTCAACCATGCCCCTAATAAAAAGACAGTTCATATTTGTTTTATATACCGAATATTATAGATTCTGTCAATCGGATTGGTTAAAAGGAACATTCTAAGCAATATTCTGTAAACATAGCCTTATGTGTAGGTCATGGTTTAAGTAACAACAATTTTGTGCACTTACCGATAGTTCTCCAGGATCCAACATCCAAGTGTTCCATTAAACAATCCCAATTAAACAGCAAAACGCGAACAAACAAGTTAAAGTCCAAAAGTTCCACTTCTTCCATTCCATGGCAACATTTTTAAAAAGTCCGACAGAAATAAAACATCTCAAAGTGCTTTGTAATTCAAACTTTTTGATGCGAAAACAAGGTCCGCAAGGACACTACAATTTAAAAGTTTTTGGGCTGATTTCTACTTGTTGTAGATATTTACCACCCAGTGCTGGAAGTTGAATGTGTTTGGTGTTCTGCATTTGGCTGATGTTGGGGGTGTTCACAGACATCGTCACGGTGCCAGGAGAATTTGTTAGGGTCTTGCAGTATCAGATCAATGTCAGGCAAGTTCTATAGACTCACTAATATTGTTAGCAGCAGATGTAGAAGGAATTTCTGCAGGAGGTGCTTCTGATGTCGGATTAATGGTTGATGCTATTGCTTGACACAGTTCTTCCTTCTTTGCCTCCTGGTCCTAGCTATTATTTATTGCTTGCTCTGAGTGGTGCCCAGGACTGTCATGATGTCACGATCTTTGAATCCAGCTTGATGCAGGTAGGCAGCTATCGCCCGTAGGCAATGATTTGTGTACAACCGTGTACACTCTTGATGCTAGGGATTCCTCTTGTCTCGAGGTATCTTCCCGAGCGGACATTACCATACACGGGCCTGATCGGATGTACTTTCCCATAGGCCGACCAGCCTCGGTTTTTGCCAAAACAACTGGCATTCGGGATGAAGCGTTTCCACAAGAACAGGAAAGACGAAAAGGGCAAAACGGGGACCTCCGGTGCATCGGAATACCTCTTGGCTGTTCTACCGGTGTCTTCCAGATTATTCGTTGTGAGGGTATCTCTCCGAGTGATGTAGCATTTTTCCCCTTGTTGAATTTCAAAGCTTCAAGGTCATGTCTGTAATTCTCCCTGCCCGATCAAAAGTACAGCTTCATATACAGGAAACACCGGTGTAAAGAAACTGAGTGTCCCCCATAAGCGAGTGTCTAGTACCTAGCCCCATGTACGGAATAAACCGTGACCTGTGTGACCGAGACATTTGGGTACAGTGTTGAAACAAATGATGCCTACAACACTCAATGAGAAACACAAGAGACTTGATGGGTGGTAGGACACTCAGTCACACGGACAAACTGTAGTATATGACACCGGTATAAAAAAAAAAAAAATAGTTCCAGCACAGTAATGGTAAATTTGAACCAAAAATTTCCAAAAAAGCGATCGTCTGCTACACACAGAAATTGTGAACCCGGTGAGTTCGCGCTGTATTCACCTCTTACACCAGCTTCAATATGTACACTCATATACGGATGGATATATGTCCGTACGGCAGTCTCTAGTTTGGAAGAGGTGTCCAGGGTATATGTCATGAATGAGATGGCCCGCTCTCCCAGGGAATAGTTCATTTTTAGTTCATTCTTGAAGCTTAGTTGAATTTATGCCTCCCCTTTTAAACAATCAGATGACAGGGATCCATATATGAGGTATATAACTTGTACTATTATTTTTTTCATTTAACACGGAATTGAAAACCAAGTGGGCAATTACTATATATCGTTCGCATTATATTTAATTTTCTCTTATTATAAGCTTCTCGGTTACTTCGGGAAATCTGACCATTTATTTTAAAACAAGAACAACCAAATCTAAAGAATTTTAAATGGTGAATGGACTGAACAAACGAAACGGCATCCCTATAAACACTTAAAGGAGCATAGGGAGAATGTTTGCAATTTGAGTTGTAGTTGGTGAGATATTGATAAGATTCAATTCGTGTAGTGAACGGCTAATAATAAATTTGAGTTGTAAAATTATAGGGTTTGTGGACATAAAGGTGTTTTCGTGAGTCTGTAGACCCTCGTTTTGTTATGGTTCACCAATATCCTTGAGAAAAGCTTACTCTCAAAATTTTCACAGTTTGATTTGATCGTGCGTTTTGGTAATAAAAGTATCCGCACTTCCTAAGGTACTGTGCTGGGGAATTTGGAAATTGAAATAAAACTAAAATACCTTTTTAACACACACAACATTACCCTAAACCAAAAATACGAGTGTTAGCCATTTTCAGTAATTGGTGAAACTATTGGAAATGAATGTCGTGATTCTTTTTACAGTTGATCATTTAAATAAGTGACGATTTAGACCTTTCGTAGAGAATAGCTTGAAGAACATCACGAAATGGTTTCATTTATATTATCAACACTTTAGAATGTGCAGGTTAATTTTGAACTCAGGGCTACAGCCGCGCTATAACTCTCTTCGCACTTCTGAAGCAAAGTTGCAGATAAAATTAAAAGCAACAGCATATTTGAATACGGTTGTCACCCAGATGAACCAAACAAGATTTTCTTTTTTTTTTTTTTTACGTTTGTGATTTTAAAACCTTCGCGAAGAAAAGAGCGAAATTAATCTGACTTATTATAACTATTCATTTTGTCCAGTAGCACTTTCTGCTCTATATTTGCCAATCGTATTTTGGCAGCTCATCGTTTCATTTTTGTTTTTCATCATCAGAATGGTCTACTTAGACGATGGGGACAGGCACGAGCTATACGCTATTTTCGGAACCACGAATCAAAAGAAATACAAAAATAATAAAAAAAACTAACATGATAATAACCCGTTTTGGTCTTCTGATAACAGTTGCCCATTTTCATGAAAATTATTAAAATGTCAACCCTTCATTTCTTTTCCTCTCCCAGTAACCAATAATATCACAAGACTTCAACAAACTATGGAGCTAAAGACATTCAACGATCGCCCTTTTGTGGGAGGAGAAAAAACACTCCAGATCCTTTCCATCTGTGAGTGCAGGGCCATTGTTATAATACCATGCAGTTGAAAAGAAAACCAGGTGTTTATTAGCGAAAATGTCAGTGGTTTAGTTCTGACATCGTCTTTAGCGCTCTTGACAGTCTCTATGCACAAGGCAAAACCACACTTCTTCAAAACATCTCCCGTCGATGACATCGTCCATTATACCGTTTTGCTAGTTCCGATATTCCATATTTTTCATTAATTTCACATGAACTATCGGAACCTCTTGTCACAGCGCATTGCTCTTTTTTATTTGGTTTGGGTTTCCCCCGATTGTACATGCACAACCCGTGCAGTAATTGGTTGGAATAGATCACACGACAGGAATTGTGCATGGTGTGACGTTGTAATTAGCACGTCGTGTCTTTGTTGTTGGTTTGAGGATTCTTTGGCGTGTGTATCGCAATGGAGTAGCGGTGTCCGGCGGCAAACCTAGACTCCTTAATAAATATTTTTGAGTGTCCGTAAAAGTTTGTTCGTGATATCCGATTCAGATTGAGTAATTTATTCATGACGTAAAGCACGAAATACCTATCCTTGTCACAATAAATAAATTTCAAACTTCCTTAGTGTGTGTTCAATTATATTACATTTCAAAATGAGTGAGATCTCATTAAACGTTTTAGGTCTGTCCGTTCACCGTAAGAGTTAACATGATTTATTTTAATGGCCACGGGTAAGAAAGTTGATGGTATGCGTATCAATGCACAGTAATATAGCCATGCTTGTCTGAAGAAGAATTTATATTTTTGGCTCAAGTCCTACTTCAAAGATTCAACCAGGTGTTTCAATTGAATATCGGGATGAAAACACCAGCATTTATTGAATTAAACATTGCAATTTGAACGCAAGTTACACACAGCAAAAATGATTACTTATTACAATATTGGAAACATAATACTATATATATATATATATATATATATATATATATATATATATATATATATATATATATATATATATATATATATATATATATATATACTATATACACATATAACGCAACTTAGTTTTTATTTGGCCACGCAACATTATAAAAGATTAGGGGATTATAAGTTCCTTGCCATCCAAGCCAACCTCGGCATTAATCTTTTATCATTAACATATCATTTTGTAATCAATATCCACCCCATGGAAATATGCAAGAAGTCTCACTGGCATATTTTCACAAGATATAGAATTTCTTCAATTTGATCGCAAATGATAGTCTACCGTATGCCACTGGAAGAATAGAGATTTATTTTAAATATAAAATAACATACCCCAAAGCAGATAAGGACATTAATAAGAGGCGAAAGATATCCAGGTAATTTGTAGCCCAACTTTAAGTTTGCCGTAACGGTAATCAACAAATATGTCTATTACATGGATATCATAGACTTCGTACTTCTTGCCTATTAAAGCCACAAGGTCAGAGACCGTCAAAAAGGGCTATGCCTGGGAATGGCGTGCGTTTTATGTGTAAACGCCCATTTTTTTTTCGTATGCTGAATAAAGAATCGTTTCTGTTTTCCCATAAGAGCGCGATTTGGTTCGTAAAACATTTCATGCAAAAATATCAATTTTTGAAAAAATCGTGGGGCGCAAACAGTAGGGTTGGGGGGTAATTAAGGTGGCAAATCAGAAACGAGCAGATTGTAACAGTGATCTGGGTAACTTTTGAATATAATTAGTTAAGGTTAACGTTCGCATTGACATTTGAAATAGTTTAAGGGCCAAGGAAATAAGAAAAATTAGCACATAGTACACTGGAAATATAATAATACTATAAATAAAAATAAGATAAAAATAAAAGGATGACTATAAATAAAAACAAATGACTATAAAATAAGAGTCGGTTACAAATTTCTCAGATATAATCTCAAATGAAACGAACCCTTTTCACACTTGTGAATAGCTAGATATTAAAACAGTTACTCTTTCGAACTTTCAAGACAGAGGATATAATGTTTTGCATTCGATTCAAACTAAAGCTGATAGTGTTGCCGTGATTCTTTGTTAGAATTTAAAATGATAATATGCACATTGTCTAGTTGGAAAGCAAAAGGTTGTGCCCTTCCCAAGTTCTGTGTTATGTTGTTTTGTGACGTACCCGTTTTTCGGAAGTTTACATCATGAAAAATATCTAATAACACTAAACAGGAATGGCGATAAATGTAACAGTTGGTCATTTAAAAGCCTGTATATTCCTACCACAAATGACACTGAAGTTATTTCACACGTTTATTTACTTTGTCCCACATTCGCGCTGACAAATTGCAAGGCGGGAAGATAATTGACATCAAATACAATAACAATGAGGGCGAGGTGGCCGAGCGGTTCTAAGGTGCTGAACCGTCGGCAGAGTGTAAGATCAATCGAGCGGCCCTGGTTCGAAGTTACCCGCAAGGTCGTGGTTTCTTGGTCATACTAAATAGTCCTATAAGGTCGAAAATTGCTAATTGCCTCAGCAGGTGTGGTTTTATGGAATTTCTCCTCGCTCCCACCCATTGCGTTAAAATGTGAAGGTGTATGCAAAGGGTGTCTGTCCGGCGCCTCATGGTTCTGAGTCATGTAAAAGCTGTTGGTCCCGTGAGTCAGTGGTGAAGTCATTCACGAACGAGTAAAAAGTTGCAGACTTATCGAAACAGAGTAGGGGGACCATCCCGGGTCGTTACCTCACTCATCAATCTTAGGGTACCAGGTCCCTTCCAACCGCACTGGCCCTCGTGGGAGGGTAGGCCGGAAATCCACCATGGAAACATGTTGAGGCTTTTGTCCAACAGGGACAGACAAAAAGGTTGATGATGATGATTGACCAATAAAACAAATATTTAAACCATGTGACGTTATTTTTTTCGCCATTGTAGAGAGATAACAATCTCTTGAATGAATTTGCAACATTGATATCTGCATGGAGCAATGAGTTTACTACGGGTTGTCTATAACAAGGTCTGTTACAGCATCCCCGTCGTACAAAATCTCGAGATTTTCATACCTTACATATTCATTCTCTTCGGTATTAATTAACACAAGAAAACACACAAGTATATAAAAGTGTATAATTATATAACAAAGGGGCCGGCGTTAGTGTGAAAAAAAAAACATTCGATTAACCCCCCCCACTTTCTATGCATAATAATGCGGAATTCGCCTCGAGGATGAGAATGAGGATGGTGATGTCACGATTTGTTTTAATACTATTTCATTCCACATTAATTCGTCGGCTGTATGCAAGACAAACGTAAAGTGACATTTTGGTCGAAATTGAGTTTTTGGTGATTTTGAAATAGGAGGTTGATTAGAGCATAATTTAAAGCGGCAACTGGACACATTTTCACAAAAATATGAAATTTCTTCAATTTGCTTCAAATGATAGTCTAGGCCATTGGAGAGAACAGAGATTATTTTACCACATAAAATAACATTTAGACCGGTCAATCATGTGCATGAGCGTGAGAAACGCATACGGAGTGCGTTGGTCTTGGTTAAAAGCCATTTCGTGTTTTGCTTGAATTAACGTACGCCGGCGCGTTTAAATTATAAACTCGTTTTGTTAACCATAAGGTAGCTGATTTTGTCTTAATCATTTCGGGTGGGTGAGGGTTTTGTCATATATAAAAAGCTTTCCAACCAGAGAAATATCGATTTTGAAAAATCTTGAGGGCGCCACTATTTTTCAATGGCCAAGTGTCTCATTAAACTATGTGTGAAATATGTAAGGGAATTTTTAAAAAGTTCATTAGGGAAACTGGAAACGACGATAAACGTTGTGCAATGGCTTTTCGCTTAAGGCAAGAAAAAAATATAAAGTGCCACTTACAGTTTGTTTTGCGTCATTGTTTTTTCTTTGTTGTCAGTGCAAGACCAACGTAAGTGAAACTTACGTTGGTCTTGCATTCAAAATTTTGCTAGTTTTCAGGTTGCAAGACTACGCAAGTGCTGCACGACTACCGTCAGTGCTGCACTTATGCTGGTCTTGCTTTAATAAAAATTTGCCTTACACTTGCATTGGAAAGGCAAAACAAAAACAATATGTTTAATGCAAGACCAACGTACGTGCCAATTACCTTGGTCTTGCATTAACAAGGGAAAATACTTATTTCACTTACGTTATCTTCTTTGTAAAGAAAAGTAAGTTTATAAGTAAATTATTTTGAGTTATTAGCTTACCAAATCATTTCCTATGTATTACTGCATAATCATGGGGCAAACCAACTATAGAAAGCCAATAGAACACAAAAAATGTTGCTTTCTGTAAAATTAGTCAAAATGCAAGTACGTGCGTCTTTCAGTAGCCGATGAGATTTATTCCCCGGGTTACCCTAGTACTAACCAATGCTTGTTTGTTTTTGCACCACTAAAGTTTCTCTACGTTGCAAAATACCACAACAATTATGACCAAAATGGGATACTGTTGATTCTATGATCACCATTTGTGCTTATCTTAATTGTGGGAAAAATAGAATGTACATTCATCGCCATACGTAGGGTACGTGTTGACAAAAGTTACGGGTGGGGAGCGGGATGAGAGGTGTTGCTTGCTTCAATCTTCCAGTTGAATAATCTATGCATAAATGATACTCTTTACTTTTCTACGGCCGTAAGCTAACTCAAGCCATTGCTTTATGCCCTCCAGAAATTAATGGGACTAATTTCTCTACTCTTAGCTATACATATTTCAGAATTAACAAGGGTAATAACAGCAAGATAACAATGGCACCTTGAACCATTCCCCTTACTGTATTCACCGACTTCTGATAAATGAATGAAGCACGAGAGTGACACGATCGCTAAATTTAACCTATAATAAAATATCACTTTTATGTAGACGTGTATGTATTAAAAGCATGATATCCAAATTACGTGATCATCACGTATTAAGTCGGATGTCCGACTAATCCAGTGATCAAGTCGTGTGTGACTGCTGACGAAAAAAAACATAAAGCATGGTTTAACACTCGTCTATTGAAGGGGGTGGTTGCCACCTCTTTATTGTTTCTTGTTTTTTATGGGTACCAAAATATTTAATGTAGTTGTCAACGATAATTTTACGCTCCCTTCATGCAAAGCACCCCGCCGACCGTGTGTGGTAATGGTTAATGTACAGGGTGATCCCAAAGTGATGACTAGGGTGGTCGAGAGAAATACCGACATTGCCGCGCACGACACAGAAATATCCCATAACACGTGATTTGGTAAAATAGATATCTATGGTCATCATCTATCATTGATACCATAAGTACAACATGCCTAGCAAGCGATCAGCCAGGACGTCATAAAGTGGCATGTCAGCAAAACTGTCAATTTTTCATTACACAAGTGTAGAATAGGGAAAAGTTAATTTCACAAAAAAAAAAAAATATTATAATCATATTCGATTTTCATTGTGGTTTGGCTTATACTGGATAGGAAGATGACAGAGTTTGAATGAACCTAATTGCATTTATTGCGAAATTTGCGTCTAGTAACATGCGAAATATCAATTTTCCTCAATATATATATTAAGTTATTTTCATATTTCCCTCTATTATGACGTCAGGTGACGTCAAATGGGAATGGTGGTGGTAATTATTTTGATACCAATGGAATGAAAAAAATCTAAGTATTGTTCTATTAACCTCCATGTGATTTTAAAATAACTATTTTAATATAGATCTACCATTTGATGTGAGAAAAGATTTCTCACGGGAGAAAAGTACTTTGTTTACTTTAAAAAGGAGAGAAAGGGATTCCCCTAGTTGCTATATCGAGATTACACCTGTTGTTTAGAAATCTAGATAGATTGCACAAGAATTCCCCAAGATGTAAATTTAGAAACTGAATCCAACTTGTTTATGCATGATATCAAATAACATAAAGTTATTAATTGTGAGGTGACTTGCAGTGGCAGATGATTTTGAATTGACAGTGCAAGATTATGTTTATGCATGATGCTGCTGTGTAAGGATAGTTTTTAATTGGGATAGGGGAAATTCTAGTCTGTGAGAGTAATACTTGTCACTGGAAGGATTCCCAGGGGGCCAGTAGTTGTTCAGTTGGGATCTCAGTTATGCGGGTCCGGGCAGTAAATAGATCGGATCAATGCTAGTTGCCACAGGAAGCTGCATATGTGCAGCTTTTTTTCCGCTGTCATCTTGAGGCAAAGATAGAGCTCCAGTTTTTGAATCAAAAGGATTCCAGTTGGGTGTTCCTAAAGTGGAATTTATACAACAGACGGACATTGGGTGGTGATACTTGGATGGTGCTGCAGAATAATCAGTATCGTCGAGGGAAAAACCCAGTCATCTTTAACTGCTGGCAAAAATACTGCTGGGACTCAGAGGATTCCGATGGATATTGTACCCTTGAATATATTGCATGCTGTCATTTTGAGTCTTCGCTTGTGAGGACAGTATCAATTGTTGAACTGCAACGCTTCCCCTTTAAGATAAACAATGGTCACTAGTGACTCTAAATAAGTATCATATCTTAACTAATTGTGTGTAATTCAGATCATAGGGTAATATTGTTTTTGGGACATACCAAATTCTGAACAAATTGATTGTAAACCATTTAAATCTGTGTTATATATCAAAATTTCTGACTTTTGACATCCACGAGACAACATAACAATATCCTGCGGTACCAATGATTGGAATTCGATATTCAGTATGGAAAATCACAGGGAAACCACACCCTTGGGAGTTTTGTGACAAAAAAAAAAATGGGCTCAGCTAGAGGAGGTTATTAAAGTCGGATTTTGAAATATAAATGCATGCTAAATTAATAAGTATCATTTCGAAAAAGGTAAGAAATTGATCTCTGCTGAATGGAAGGAGCCTACAGGACGATGGTGTAACGCTCAACTCACAAGATAATAATAAAAAAAATACTTGCGTCAAATTTGGATTCTTAAAAAGGGTATAGGTTGTTAGTCTTAATATTGAACAGAATAGACATCTGGGTTGTTGATAGGATTTTGAAAGGTGATATCTTGTTACTATTATTTTTTATCATTTTAAAACACGGAACTGAAAATCAAGTGCGCAAATGACTATATACGTCGCAGTATATTTAATTTTTTAAGTGTTAAATAAAGTGAATGGAATGATCAAACGGCATCCTAGTAAAAACTTCAAAGGAGCATATAGTCGATGGGACATGTCCTTCTATGGCTATGCTGTTGTAGTCGCCATCGGGGCCTAGGGGAAAACCAAGTGTATATTCATAATTAATTATTCAAATCATATAATCGTTGTTCCCACAAAATAAAACGACACATTTTCTTGAAAAAGAATAAAATGTCACTTCAATTCATTTCCTCAAATCCGATGACTAGTGGATACACATAGACGTCAGCAAACAACGGAGTTAAAGATATTCAATCACCGGCCCGTATGCGGTGTAGAAAAAACACTTCAAATTCCCTTTCATCTGGGAGTGAGACCATTGTTATATTTTCGCGCAGCTGAAGAGATTTCAGCTGTTACGCTCTCCAATTTAGACTGAATACTTTTCAGGACAAAATACTAACCTCATTCACAGATAAATAAATATTGAGCTTCTATAGTGCGTGTTCAATTAACTTTGGCCATATTTTTCATCATTTATTAGAAAAGGAAGAACATGAACAAACATCATGAGAGAATGTTGCTGGGCAAGCTTTGACCTAACAACTTTGTGCAGAACCAAAATCCGTAACTTATTACTTAACTTCATTTCTATTCAATTTACCGCGTTTTCAGAAGAACATTTAGTGTCAACGACCTATATTATAATGTACACTGGTTAGTTTTATTGTGAGAGAGGACGGGTATTTGTCACGTCACACCCGAATCGTGGAGGTGGTAACACCCGGCTATAACAATGGCCCTACATACCTAATACCCCCGACCCATTGTAATATCTTTAGTCATTGTTAGTTGAAGTCTATACATATCCATTGGTCTCTGATATAGGGAAAAAAAGGCACAAATCGAGGTGACATTTTATATATTTTTAAGAAAATGTGCCATTTTTATGTGTGGGAACAGACGTTTTATGTGATCGAATAATTTATTATGAATTTACAACTTGGTTTTCCCTTACCAGGGCCCAATGGGGACTACAGAATTTGTTATACCATCGGTTCTTTGGTCCACGCCCATGGTCCTAACTAAGAGGAAAGGTTGAATTGAGTTTTTAGTTTTTGTGAGCTATTGATAAGATGCAATTCGTGTAGTGAAGTCGACTAATAAGTTAAGTTGTAAAAGTCACCGGGTTGTACCCTTTTATCAAGGCTTTGATTATTTAATTCAATTTGTGTGAGTCCGTCCCCGCCCCCTCCCCCCCCCCTTTTCTGACCGCTCACAGCTGAGTTGTAATCAAGCCTTTTCGCAAATATTTCCTTCCTCATTGATTTTCGGGATATTCTTTCCGAAACTATAGCGCTCGTTGATTGGTCAATGATGATGTCAGTCATCGTTCGCATTAAAATAGTTCCCAGAATGCGACTTTATTGGAACTGATCAATAACCATTCAATTATTGGTTTTGGTAACGGGCTTCAAAAACAAGCGGAATACAGCCATGAAGCCAGGATCCCTGATAAACAACCGCTAGCTGGGAATGTAAGATTGCGAACACTCTTTCTGCTGTGAAAACGGCCGCGGTGTAGGCGCCCGGTGTAGGAATATTCGAGCTAGCTGGATGTGCGGTACTGTGATGACTATTGTGAAGCTACGGCTCACTGGGCTAACGTGTACTGATGTGTACGTTTAACTATATGTGGGAATTTCAGTCTTGTAGTGAACGATGTTGCATGTTGTATTGTAGTAACCCGTATTTCATTGCATCGTTCAGCAGCCATGGTTCAGCAGCCGAAAAGTTTATCCTTAATGGTGCAGTATGTTGGAGGTGCCTTGTCAATTGTCATGGTAATTAGTTCCCGAGGTAAGTTCTTGTCTAACTAGGATGTGCGTGTCCCTAAATTCTTGTCGTGCATTTGTGAACTCCCCTTCATTTTCTGGCTTGAAATTTGGGGGATGAGAAAATAAGAGACAAAATTCTTCCACACTTCTACATTTGCGGTGGAAGATGAATACGCGGTCAGGTCCTCAGGATTCATCATTTTAATTTAATGTCAAAATCACTTGGCATTCTGTGAGTGGGCAATTTTTACTATTCACTGCATTACGAATATTTGATAAAGGACTGACGTATGCCCTAGTCTCATATTCAGTGGGTTTGTGCAGGGAAATGTGGGAATAACTTTTCCTGGGACTTAAAATATTTCTGCAAGAGCTGGTCTACAACTAGCCCATCTGCCACCTCACCTCCCGTCCGGACTCACTCGACTCGCAGCTATCAGTGAACTAATTTTTGCCTTTGAATCGTATCTAATTAGCCTGCAAAATCGATAGGTAATTGTGACGGCGACGTCATCGATCTTGGCAAGTATCTGAAAAACGTTGTCATCGATGACATTGGGTGGGCGGGGGGGGGGGGGGGGGGGGGGGGGGGTGGGGTTGCTTACGATACGACATACGTGAATTGACACATGATGCTTGTACAAGGGAAATACCATTTGCGCAAAGCATTCCTCCGCTCGGCCTCCCCCTTCAGCGCTCGACACGCGCCTTCGGCGCGGCTCTCGGTTGGTGGATAAAAATCAAATGCGAGGCGTCGTGGACAAAGACTACAGGTTGTGGAAATTAAGGTGGATTTCGTGAGTCTGTATATACCGTCGTTTGTTTAGTTTCACAAATATCCTTGATCAGGCTTACTCTCAAAATATCAGTTTGATTTCGATCTGTTTTTGGTAATAACACGCATCACACTGTTCCCCGGAGGGTACTGTGCTGTAATTTGAAATTGACATAACACTAAAGCTGGTCTTTTAACACAGTCAACACATTTACCCTAACCAAAAATCCGAAGTATAATCATTTTCAGTAATGGTTGACTATGAAAATGAATTCGTGATTTTTAATTTTACAGTTTTTTAATCATTTAACCCTCTCACCGAAGGGGGGGGGGTGGTTACCACGCCCCCGTCATGTTTTTTCCCCGCTTGCGAAACCCTCTTTTTTGTGCCAATTTTATTTAATGTAACTGTCAATTGACATGTTCTGACTCCTTGTAATCCAAAAACAAACACACTCCGGGTATAGGTAAGATAACAGGGTGATCCTAAAGTATCGATAGGGGGGGTTGGTAACCACCCCCCCCTCCGGAAGAGAGTACCAACATGCCTAACACAACACGGAAACATCACAGACCCTTGATTTGGTACCAATAGTAGCTATGGTCCTCCTCTTTCCATTTGCTACCAAAATGGTACCAACATGCCTATCTTTACGTCACAATGACGTCCATAAAGTTCGCATGTCCAGCAAAACTGCCATTTCCATAGACACACACAGTGAAAAACTCAATTTTTCGCCAAAAAGGTTAGGAAAATCATATTTTCATGCGTTTTTTACTCTACTTGCATGGGAAATGACTATTTTATATAAGGAACAACATTTAGATCTTATATAAGGTCTTGAGTCGCTACATTGCGCACTATCAATTTTCCACTTCCTATTTCAGTATTTTCGTACTTTCCTCAACATTTGACGTCATGGTGACGTCATAATGGGGGTGTTAGTACTTATTTGGTACCAATGGAAAGAAGAAACTCTACGCGATCCTTTGGTACCAAATTTACAGGAATCGGGGGTTACAGTAACGAAAATCAGGGGGGTGGTGGAACCACCCCCCCCCTTCGGCAATTTTGTTGCAAAAAATGGCTAGTAGGACGCGGGTTAAATAAGCCACGATTTCGGAACCTTCCGTAAAGAATAGCTTGAAGAACATCACGAAATGGTTTCATTTATTTATCAACACTTTAGAAGGTGCTAGGGTATTTTGAACTCAGTGCTAAAGGCGCGCTATAATTCTCTTCGCACTTCTGAAGCAAAGTTGCAGATAAAATGAAAATCAAACAGATATTTGATACGGGTTGTCATTTGCCAACTTAATAATCAGGCATCGGATATCGTTTGAAGCGTACACTCTGACTGTTGGTGAGACACGTGTGAATGACACCGAGTTTGCAGAATGTTTTCACCCGAGATGAACCACAGGTTTCATTTTTTCGTTTTGATTTTAAACCTTGGCGAAGAAAAGAGCGAAATTAATCTGACGTATTATAACTATTAATTTTCATTAGCTACTTTCTGCTTCATATTTACCGTCTTATTTTATCAGCTTCAATCGTTCATTTTTGTTTTAAAAATTTGCCCATTTTCATGAAAATCAATAAAATGTCACCTCATTTTCTTTTCCCCAATACCAGTGACTAATTAATACACAAAGACTTCAACAACCTATGGAGCTAAAGATGTTCAACAATCGGCCTGTTGTGCGGAGGATAAAAACACTACAGATTCCTTTTCAACTGTGAGTGCAGGGCCATTGTTATATATAATACCATACAGTTGAAAAAAATCAGGTGTTATCACCTATCCGATTCAGATTGAGTAATTTATTCGTGACGTAAAGCACAAAATACCTGTCCTCGTTAACAATAAATACATTTTAAACTATAGAGTGTGTTCAATTATATAAGATTTCAAAATGAGTGAGACCGCATTAAAAGTTTTAGGTCTGCCCATTCGCCGTGAGCGGTAAGAGTATTTATTCTAACACTTAAATGACCGGGGGGGTCCTATGGACCAAAAATGTTTTTTTCTTGCTGGCCACTTTACGCATGGGATTTTTTCGTCAATTTTTTTGAAATTGTCTGACTTTTAAATGCGCTTCTTTTCATACCAAAGAAATCAAAATCGGCCAAGCCGTTAATGAGTTAATTAGTGGAAGCTCCAAGGAACCCCCTTAGGCACTAAAGGAAGTCGACTGAGAATATTTAAAAAAAAGAACCATAGCCATTTTTTTTGCTGATATATGTGCACACATACATGTAAGTAAACAGTTATTGGTAACATTAAATTATCCCGTCGTGTGCTGAAACAAACAATTTCATCGTGGACGTTGCTAAACCGTTACTGTACAAACTCTATGGGAAAATGACGTGTATTTTGCAACACCTGTAAAATATAAGATTACCTAAAACTACGGGATAAGAAAAACTGAGCACAAAGTACACTAGCAATAAAAATAACGATAATAAAATATAAACAATATAAAAAGAAGAATAATGATTATAAGATATAAACAAATAACTATAAAATAAAGATTCGGTTGCAAATTTTTCCAGAGATAATCTTTAAATTTAAAATACTTTGGAAAAGTCTTTGTATAATACAACATTGTTTATGGCACGCTCGTGGCACGCTCGGAGGTAGCTCAGATATGAATGAAAACACGATTATGACTCAAGAAAAGTTAGGATATTGAAATGAAATACGATGAAAACAGAGGTGTTAGATTTAGCAATATATTTCCATATCTTAGCCGAGAAAGTTGACATTATAAAGACTTTAGCCTTCATAATGCATGCTGTATGTTGGGGGTAAAATATTGATTTACTTAAAGCCACTATCAGTGATTTTTTCCAAAATCAAAATGCCCATTTCGTCTCAAAATTGCTAGTGTTAGGTCATATCAACACCTTGTATTACTGTTCATTGTGAAAAACACACACTTAAGCATTTTAAAGCGGTCCTGAAGATGCCATTTACGACTGTTTTTGCGACTAAAAAAGTCGGATCCCGACTTTTATTAGTAAACAAAGCATAAAGATCATCATTTCTTGACAAATACGGCGTGTTAAGCTTAGCCACTTACAGGGGTCTTTACTACAATAATTTCCAACACAACAGTGCAAAAAATGCACTTTGATGAAAAATAGGGGGCGCTGTTTGTTTACATTTTGAAAAATCGCCGATAGTGGCTTTAATTTAAAAGGCATGATGAATAATTTGCTTGCAAATTCAGAGTAAAAGCTCATCAAAGTGTAGGACCTGACACGTGCATATTAATTTAGAGATTTAGCGATGAATGCACTCACGTCAAATATCCCAGGGCTGGCGAAAGCAGTGGTAAAACGGGATCGTAGCAGACCTCGAAGCATGTTTTTCTTTATCTCAATCCGCGTTACATTATCACACTGGTGTTTAAAGATCAACTCGCACCTGATTAATAGAACTGAAAAATTTAGAAGGAAAACACATTCTATGCAGAACTTTTTACACTTTGTAATGCGATTAGACTACTAGAACAGTTTACTCTTTCTGAACTTTCAAGACAGAGGATATATCATGTTTTCATAACGAGTTAAACTAAAGAGATAGTGTTGCCCTGGTTCTTTTGCACTTAAAGATGATAATAGTCTGATTTTTATTCTGTCCAAGATATTTGGGAAATAGGGTAAAGGTCATGTGTTTATTCAAGAAAGGTCAACAATTATAATACCAAGATTTAAAAAAAACATTATTTTTTTTAATGATACTGATTCAAAATATGATTTTTTTTTTTTTTGCATAGGGTTGGTTCCCTTTCATAGCGAGGGGTATAATGTCCCCGTCCCCATAGAGTCCTTCAGGGAATGTTGTACCCCCTTCCATTATAACAACAAGGAGATGCCGAAAATGCAAAAGCATTTCATATTTGGAATCAGTATCATTAAACATTAAAAAAATTACAAACAAATCTGGGTATGCAAAGGGTGACCTTTCTTGAATAAACAAATGACCTTTAGCCTATTTTTCCAAATATCTTGGAAAGGAAGCACCAGACGCGTGTGACCCAATTGACTTTTTTACTCCTGGTTACCTAAGGAATAATTTGAGCTATATTACGCTAGATTTGGAGCAGTTCAAACATTTGGCCCCCATTGTAACTTTACCCCTCTCTGGGGCTACACGCAACAACGGGTCCCCGGCAGACTTAAATCTTTACAAAAGTTTATTTTTCCCGTGTTCAGATATTGGTATCTCGTTCGTTTGATCAAACCCTTCTGGGGCTGATGCTCTAGTTGTGTAGTAGCGCTTGACGGAATGAATGGCAATACCTCATTTGCATCCATGGGACTTCTAGTTTATATGAAACATCTATCAGATTTTCTAATATTCGTTAGTGGCGTAAAAGAACATTGGCGGGTAATGATTACTTATTCCTATCATTTTCTTTTCTTATGTTGAACGCTTCAGAATTTGTTCAAGTTTGGTGTTGGGAATTTATTCAGTGCATTTGCCTTTGTTCGTGAGAAAAGGGACATTTATTTTATTATCACCTTAATCTGATTCGGTATGTCACATCTAATTTCTACTCTATCATTGGGTAAAGTATACAACCTTTCAGAACGAGTGGAATCGTTGACACGCCCCAAAACGTTTAATGAACTAACAGGAATGAAAAATCCTACTATAACCCTTTCGACCCTGACCAGTTCTGTCTACGTTGTAGCACATAAGTCAGTGGCTTTAGAGATGGCCTTCCAAATGTTTGCAGGTGATTTGGAAAGCCATCTAAATAAACAAACCAACAAACAAACCAAGACTAGGCTTGTTTCGACTCATTTAAATGCATTGTTCATGCTAATTCTGAATGTGCCCAGGAAAATGAAGATTTTTTTAACCTTTTTGAAGCAGAAATTGACAAATAGTAATTTTGAACGGCGACTCTAGTCGCCTTTGGTGCTCAAAGGATTATTAATGCATAGACCATGACCTATTAGTCTGGTGCTCGGCCCAAAGAACCTTGCATGTGACCTTGCGCAAGAGTCCACACAAAATATTTTGATGGTTTTTAGGCAAGATTGACCTACTGAATCTAAATCTGGATGATGCCACTTTGGCATCCTTGAGCATTTTGAGATAGGGTAGGGGGTAAATTAACAGGGGTAAAATTTGTAAATGCTTCATAATGGGTTAAAGGTGTATATTCATGTCCATCTGGTCCTATGTATTAAAAAAAGTATAGTTTGCTATATCTAGGACATTTACTTTTAACATATCAAGTCTAAAATGGTTCAAGGTCATCCTGGGGTAAACGATTTAGAATGCACAGATTCTTTTCAAAATGGGCTCAAATTCTTCATTCTGTTTGATATTAATGTCAAATATAGGTTACACACTTTGTTGGACATTTGTGGTATAAATAAGCGGGAAATAATGGAGAAGGTCCACAGGGTCTATGGGGGTTAATCATTTTAGTCTCTGTTAGATACCTTAGCAATGATTGACATGAGGTAAATGTTTATTTTCTGTTTTAACATTCCCATACGAACAATTTGAAACCAATTTGCAACAAATCGGATCGTTGTAAATATTTAATGCCATGATGACCTTGAACAAATTTTGGTCTGTAGTGTAAACACAAAAGGTTGCAGGTATAGCAAACTATACCTTTTTTAAACCTTAGGACAAGATAAACACTTCTATACATATTTCAAATCCACATGAAACATTTACAAATTTTACCCCTGTTAAATTACCCCCTTCCCTATCTCACAATGCTCAATGATGCCAAAGTGGCATCATCCAGATTTGGAATCAGCAGGTCAATATTGCCTAGAAACCATCAAAACAATTTGTGTGGACGCTTGCGCAAAGTCATATTGGTCGAGCACCGGACTATATTGCGGGAATTGCCCCACTTCGTCTATACTCGATTCGCGCTGATATAGGGACAACCTGTACTTTTTTACAGGTGAGAGCTATTTGTGAGGGGCGCACAGCAATTAAACTTTGTAACACTCCTAGTCCGCGCGTTCTTAATACTGTGTGTTCTACGGTCAATACAATGTGCAGTGGTCAAAACACAGAGGGTCACTGTTAAAGGTAATATATGTTAATATGTGAAATACAACCTGAATGAAGCAGGTGCGCTATTGAATCCTGAATAGAGTAACAATGGTTTTCGCGCTGTCCTCACAGATGATATTGGGCCTCATCATTACTTTCATACGTTACCTAAACTAATACGACTAATACAATAGTCAATACCCACTCAAAGATGGTCCAACGTAGTTCTTAATAGTTGAAGCACATTAAATGAAATATTTGAATATGAAAAATTGGCCTAAACACATAAAAAAACGCAAACACAATTGTGTAATTAACGTCGCCTAAAAAATCGGGAACTTTGTCAGTGTTCATTTAGGAACAATGTAGACGGACCAAACATTATGAACACACCATGTATAGTGCCCAGCAGGAATTTAATTATTTTCCCATCCTTACTCTGTTTAATTCTAAATATCATTTTTAATTCATTAATTCTAATGCCATATTCTTAAACACTTGCAATCAAAATTCTTAACATCTTTAAACATTTAAAAGATAGCGTTTTCGCAGTGACCACAGAAAAGCGTTTAATTCCTAAACATCGTTTTTACAGTGAAGTCACAGTACAGTGAAGTGATGTTAATGATTTATAATAAATTTATTAAGACTACAAAATTCAATTCAGGAAAGTACAGTAAACAAAATTAAGTTTTGTACTTGGCCCTTTTCCTTTCAAGTCACTTTCTATTGTTAGGCAGCGAAGCGACTTCTTGGATCGATTAAAATGCTTCTTCCCTATTTCACCTAATGGATATGACCTAAAACTTTTCCCCAGCTCCTATATCAGCGCGAATCGAGTATAATATCATTTATTTTGTAAAGACATCGAATTTGCACGTCAGATTCGGCACTCATATAGTAGTATGGCTAAAGGTTGAGATGATACAAAAAATCTCATATTTCTTAAGTTTTAAACCATTTAAAACATTTAAAAAGTGCAGCTGTGACGTGAATTATACAATTTATGACCCCTATAATGCAGGGTAATTCAATGCGGAACATTTCTTATAGTTGTGCAAATAATAAATCCTGAAATTAAAACGCAAATTTTTTAAACATTTAAATTTCTTCCACTATAGGTATAAAACATAAACACTAATAACAATCGGTTACGGCTTCAAAGTTGGATTGTTTTCAAATAATGCAGTGTCCGTTTGCGCTAAGATTTGCAGGGTAAGTCAATTACACATATATCTAGATTTATTCAGAGACATTTTTCAAAAAAATAATGGTAACCATGTAAACGAGTTTATTTTGCATACATTTCCCCAAAATTAGGTTTTTTCGTTACGCATGAATGAACATGCGTATGGAAAAATCCCTCTAATTTAGGATACATTTAGGAAAGCAAGTTTGGTTTTCATACGTTCAACCGTTTTTTTTTAAAAAGTACACGCGCAAGATATACGTTTCATCGGCGTCCAAAATCCAAAATGTCCGCCGTTGCCATGGCAACAAACATAATATTGATTTTTTACGTCAAAAATTTGTTTTCCTTACTAAGATACCCATATCTGATATGTTAAAAGAGAATTGGTTGCAAACTAATCACATTAACGAGTTCAGTCTTGCCATAATATATTTATAAAAGAGACATTAAACTCAGGAATTGGCAACCATACATTACATTTTTATGCGTTCCCGACACACAGTGCAAACTACCATAGTACTGCAAATGTCACGTGTTTTTGTGCCATGTGACTTAGTCTAGCCATAATGAGTCACGCAGCCCCTAGCTCACAATGTCATTTTAGACCGTTTTAAAACACCTCACTGTTGGTACCCCCACTATGCAAAATACGCCCACAATGTAACTCTGTACTTGCAAATACCCCACAATGCAATGTATCTCTGGAAAGTTCACACATGTACACACCCTCACACACACACACACACTCCCACACCCCACACACCCGCACCTTCACACACACAGACACACACACGGTAAAACTTAAACTCGATTTATATTGATTGGGGCGATATTTATCTAAAAAAATAAACTTTTAATGATGCTGTCTAAAAGTAGCAGGTAAACACTCGTCCAATTGATCTTGTAATAAGCTTTATAAGCCACGAATGTATGCAGCAAAAGCGGTCACCAACATACCAGTCATGTCCAGGGGCAATTCAGGGGCAGCCATGAACGACAAAGAGTTATTTTCCCACCCAATGTGTTTATGTGAATGGTGTGAAAGCTCTAAATACAGGACATAACATCAAGGAGGTACAAGGACTTCTTAGGAACACTCTATTCACATGGGAACAAGAGACGGAACTAGCAAAAAGAATTAGTACATAAAAGTTAACCTATATTTGCTCGTATGACGTAAATCCCTCGTTCGGGAAAGGGAAGATGACTGTCAAGTCTGAAACAAGACAATTATGTTTTGCCAAATGACATGATTTATGTGCAGTCATAGTAAAAGTGCCAGTTCAATTTATCAAAAATAAAGGACGTCCGCTACAGCACCGTATTTTTAAAGAAGCAGCCGCCTTATAATGCTACAACGTAAGATAGAGAGATTTCTAGGTTAGAGTGCCTTCCAAGCCAGATACCTATAAGAATAAGCCAACCAACCAATCAATGTATGTTTATTAATTAAAGCGAAGGACACATATCGCACATAACACCTATAGATAATATCTATCGCTCCTCTACCAACCCTGACTTGAAAGCTTAGTTGGCAAGAGCGTCGTGTTAGTAATTCGAAGGTCGCCGGTTCGAATCCGGCCAAGTGCACATTTGTTTTTCGACATTAACCCGCGTTGGCCATCTCCAGGTAAAGATTAATAAATATACATCCTTGTCTACCTGGAGAACTAAGTAGTTAAAATTTCAAAAACAAATGTAAATCGTATATGTAAATATATCGTTCTGATGATATCCGCTAGGAAAGCGAAGGACACATATCGGACCTAACAACTATAGATAATATCTATCGCTCCTCTACCAACTCTGGCTTGGTACTAGCTTAGTTGGCAAGAGCGTCGTGTCGGTAAGACGAAAGTCGCCGGTTCGAATCCGGCCAAGCACTCATGTTTTTTTTCAAACCCGCGCTGACCATCTCCATGGAAAGATTAATAAATATACATTGGAGTCTCTCTGTCTCCAGCACTCTTTTTCGATTGATGTACTTTATTCTGTAACTTGCTGTTTCCCAAGACTGCTATCAATCTCGCTGTAAATCTGGCGTGTGCGAGTATTGGTACACATTTTGCTACATGTGAATCGTCCTCTTTTTCTACGGTAACCCAGAATCCAAAGTATTAGACTGTGGGGCGTAGACCAAATTCTGTTGTCTCCATCGGGGGGCTAGGGAAAACAAGTGTTGTTTCATAATAAATTATTAAAATCATATAACTGTTTGTTCCCGCGTATAAAACTCACACATTTTCTTGAAAATGGATAAAATGTCACCTCAATTTCTTTTCCCCAATATCAGTGACCAATGGATATGTACAAACTTCAGCAAACCATGAGCTAACGATATTAAATTGGGTCCGGCATGCGGAGTCATTGTTATAGCCAGGTGTTATCACCTCCACGATTCGGTTTGAGCAACAAAGTACCCGTCCTCTTTCACAATAACTAACCAGCTTACATTATAATACAGGTCGTTGACACTAACTTTACTTCTGAAAACGCGGTAAATTGAATAGAAATGAACTGAAGCTAAGCAATAAGTTACGGATTTTAAGTCTGCACAAAGTTGTTAGGTCAAAGCTTTCCTAGCAACATTCTGTCATGATGTTGTTTGTCTTTCTTCCTTTTCGAATAATTATGAAAAACATGGTCAAAGTCAATTGAACACGCACTATAGAAGCTCAAGATTTATTTATTTGTGAATGAGGATAAATATTTTGTGCTTACGTCATTAAAAATAATTCGTCTAAATCGAAGAGGCGGTAACATCTGAATCTTTTCAACCGCGAGACAATATAACAATGGTCCTGCACTCCCAGATGAAAAGGAATCTGAAGTGTTTTTCTCCACCGCATACAGGGCAGGTAATTGGATATCTTTAGCTCAATTGTTTGCTGAAGTCTATAGGGTATCAATTGGTCACTGATATTGGGGAAAATAAATTGAAGTGACATTTATTCATTTTAAAGAAAATGTGCCAGTTTTATTTGCGGGAACAGACGGTTTATATGATTTTAATAATTTCTTATGAATTTACATTTGGTTTCCCCCTAGCCCCTCGGCGGGGACAACACAACAATAGCATAGAAGGACATGCCCCATAGTTTTCTGTCACCTACATATTCAAAAGACTGTGCATTTAAGGAGTTCACTGGCACTCGGTATGTAGTGGTTATTGACTCGTTTTTCCCTTATTTTCCTGTACTTAGGACTGATGGGGGAAAGGAAACATACATGGACAACCACCAGTCCCCATTTACCCGGCTTTTGAGGGATTGTTTATCTTCCACTACACATGTTTCACAGTAGTCTGGTTTCTAACACTTGATTCCGTAGACAATGTTTGATTTCTTGTTTTTGGATTGTTTGTCTTTAACAAAGTTGTTTCGGAGTTGTTTGACCTGTTTAAAGGCGGTGAGTTGCCGTAATAACTTCAGATATTCCTTGCAGTGGCGTAACTAGACATTTGCAAATGCCGTGGGGGTGGCAGAAGGGGTGCCGAGGCATTTTCTGAGGGGGCGAATGTGGATCCTTCTCCATAGGTACTGGTCAATTAATTTGGGGGGAGGCTGGCGATGGGCAAGGGTTCTGAGCAGAGGGCGCTCCCCACCCCAGCTGGTTTCATCACTGTTCCCGTGCACTAATATGATAATAATCATGTGCTGAGAATGTCAAGGCTCTGACTGACATTTTGGGTTTTTGTAAGATATTGTTTTAATGTACATTTGCTAAGCTTTAAAATGATATATTTGTTTAGGTTTTCCAAATGTAAATTTCTTTAAAGGTCCCACTTCTGGCAAAATTTCTTTTTGTTTTATATATTTTTTTTTGTGAACCTTAAACGTCCATGATGTTTTAAACAATCAAATGTGTTAAAAGCAAATGCACAAGGCCATCTCAACAAACATGCATTAAAGATGAAAGTGGAAACATTCTGGACAAGCATGATGACATCATGAAACGATGAAAGGAGTATGGAGCTAAGTTGTTTGAAAGACCACCAGGGGAACTTCCCCTTAATGAGGCTAAAATCCATGCAGGTGATCAAGAACCACCACCACTTCTCTCAGAAGTCAAAAAAGCTTTAAACCGGCTTATAAAGGCAATTGGACAGGCTTAGATGGGGTTCCAGCTGAACTAGTAAAATCTATAGGACCAGAAGGCATCAAGATGCTTCATAAATTATGTACGAACATTTGGACTAGTTGCCACTGGCCAGATGACTGGAAGATCCGTGAGTTTTAGTCCTGTTCAAATCAGGTGATCCCAAGCAGTGTTCAAATTACAGAACAATAGCACTCATCAGTCACACCAGCAAATTTCTTCTGATGATCATAGTGGATCGCTTGACATATAAACTGGAGCAAGAACAGCCAGAAGCCCAGGCTGCATACAGGAAGGGAAGAGGGACTAGAGACATGCTTGTATGCTTGCAAGTCCACCTGGAAAAAGTTATCGCCATAAACCAGCAAACTTTTATAATGTTCATAGATTATTCAAAGGCCTTTGACTCGGTGTGTCACAGCAAAGTATATGCTGCAATGATTGAGATGGGTTTCCCTAAACATCTGGTAGCTTTACTACAACCCCTCTATGTAAACCAAAGGGCAACTATAAGATGGAATGGTGAACATACAGAAGAGTTTGAAATTGGTAAAAGTGCAAGACAGGGCTGCATTGTATCACCTCACATCTTTGTCACCTATACAGAAAAAAGGGATGAGAGACGCAGAGATATCGCAGTTTGGCATCAAATTTGGGGGTATACCCATATCCAACCTGAGGTATGCAGATGATACTGCTCTGATTGAGGGATCAAAAGAAGCTCTGAAGAGCTGACAGAAGCAGCAAACACAACAGGCATAGAGGTGAACCTGAGTCTTAATGTTAAAAAACAAAGCTTATGGTTGCTGGAGTAGATCCGGAGGAGGAGTTTGACATCATGATTGATGATGAAAAAGTTGAACAGGTGAAAAGCTTCAAATATCTAGGCTCATTAAAAAGTGCCACAGCAGACTGTAGTAATGACATCAAAGCTCGGATTGCAGTGGCTAAGTCAAGAATGATTCAGCTCAGTGACTTGTGGAAGGATAGAAACCTCTCTGTGTGTCTCAAAATGAAATTGGTCAGAACACTGGTTTGGAGTGTGTTCCTCTATGGTGCTGAAAGCTGGACGCTTCTGAAGGCTGATGAAAATAGCAGAAATGTGGCTATGGAGGCGCATGCTTAGTGTAAGCTGGAAGGAAAAGAGATTCGAGCATCCTTGAGCAGCTTGGTGTAAAAAGAGAGTTGCTTGGTAATGTAATAAAACTCAAACTGAGTTATTTTGGACACATAGTTAGAGGCAGCGGAAGCCCTCTCGCCCTGCAAATCATCGAAGGGAAAGTAGAAAAAACGCAAGAGAGGAAGACAGAAGAAACAATGGTTCGACAACATCAAGGAATGGACAGGCTACAGATACATACAAGCTAAGAATTGCTCAAGACAGAACTGTATGGAGGAAGATAGTTACAAACTGTGCAGAAGTGGTCGCCAATCGTCATATGTGACGGAGGCAGCAAGGCAAGGCAAGGCAAACGTCCATATCTGAAAATGACCAGAATATAATTTAGAACCGTGTAATTCTGAGCTCATGATTTGTGTTCTGGGATGAGATTTGTGGCTTGCTTGGATTCGCTTAATGAAGAGGGAGGGCGGACTCAACTTTTTTTTTCAGGCAGGGATATGCAGCCTGAACCTTTGGGCTTGGGAATGGATTTTATCTATCAAAGGATGTCCATTAGAACTGAACTGAAATTTCGAGAATATGTAAGCTTTGGAACGGAAGTTTTCTTAAAATGTAGCTTATTAGGCAAAAAGCCAAAAGGTACCCATAAGAACTGAATTATGCTTCAACTGGAACCCTTAAGAATCGCTGTTCAGACGCGACGTGGGTCTTAAAGGCCGCACATATCCGTACCTCTTCCCCCTTCTCCAGTCTTTCTGGAAAGCTTAATTTAGGTGGATTTAGAAAAAAAAATCCCTTTAATATATAGGATATTTCAAATGGAATGTGCGTTAAATGAGTAGAAAAACAACAGGAGTTTTCGACTAGCATTAGGGTTTTGAGAAAAATCAATTTTTTTTCCGGCAAGGATCCATTTTTTTGCTACCGAAAAAGTCGATTTCTTGTTCAATCCAAAACGTGGATTTTGACCGCTAAATCAAGTTTCTATCGAGAATCCAGGTTCCTTGATCGAAAATCCATGTTTCTCAATCCATAAACCTGGCTTATTAATTCGAAAAACTTGGATTCTCGATTGAAAACATATGTTCTCAATAGAAAAACCTGGATTCTTGCCGATATACTATCGAAGGTTTTCGCTCGAAAAACTTGGATTCTCGATGGAAACACAGTATATCGCCAAGTCGAAAAGTTGGTTATTGCATGGTCTACCTTCCTAGGTAAAGTCATGTTTTAATTTAAAGGAAATATGTCATGATTCTGAATATTTGGAAAAATTGGTATGGATGGAAAGCTTAAGTAACGTAGATTACATATAAATCAAAATAAGTTGAAAATTGTCCACATTTGTTGAGTATTTTGCCCTTTTAATTTTCCGCCTAATAGCTTACTCGAAAACGATTCCGACAAATCCACTTCGCAGGCAAATGGTGACGTCAAAGTGATGACCATCCATAATTTACGTCGTTGTGACCATCATATCGCAGTGTTGCCACTTCAATAATAATTAAAACACAACGAAATGAAACAAAATATGTCATTCTGTAATTTATTTTCAAATTGTATTATTACTTTCATTAATCCATCAATATTTCAGTGTCAGCAATAACAATTCGAGTCAACACGATGTTTTGGTCATCACTTTGACGTCACGAGGAGAGCAAAATTGGGCGCTTTTGATCAATGAAGCCGTGGCGAAAAATCCGCCCGTTTTCTTCGTATGTCAAAAAAGCAAAAATTAAAATGCCTCTATTTTGTTAATTTTACATCAAATAGTATTATTTTTTCGGGGATTCGTGATATATGTACATATATTTTATGAATGTAAGTCAAACTGAGCTTGACAAAAATCTTGACATATTTCCTTTAAAGGAGTGTTCATTAACACTTTGGTGGAGCAAAATTATCCTTATTTTTTAATCCCACTAATACCGACGAAATTTTTAAACGCCCTTTTTCGGTACTCAAATTTTGTGATACCCTATAATTTGCAACCGCCTCTCTACTAGAGTATTTAATAACACTTCCTAAGTTCTTGAGAAGTTCCAAGATGATAATAAAAGTACCGTGGACAAAACGAATGCAATGTCTGAGAAGGACACTTTTTATCCACTTCAAAACACTCGATGACCAACTTTCATGGCAAATGGGCCTACCTCAAGATAGGTCATCTTGCCTTAAAGGAACATCCTTCAAAATAAAATCATTATGATAAACTTGATAATTTTAAAAATGTTGAGTCTAAATAACGTTGAACCATTTGAAAAGAAAATTGTTCAATGCTTTCATTTTTGCAGGTGGGTCCCTTTTAGTCAAAATCGGAAAGTTGACTTGATGTTTTGACCTTTGACCGTAAAGTAAGTAATGTGAGAAAACGAATTTTCTCGTGATATCAAAATTTCAATATTTCAATTTTGATGTGGTAAAGTGGGGAACTGTGTCGATCGGGTCATGCCGTCTTCTGTGCGAAGAACATGTGGGTGACCCGATCGACAACAGCTCTTCAACCACTTTACCACATCAGAAAAAAATTGAACACATTTTGGACATCAAAAAAAGATTTTTTTTTTTTCATTACCTCAGTGAAATTTACGGCTGGAAACGTTTCATTGATGTTATGAACAAAATGTTATCAAATGTGGCTGACAACACTAGCTCACTCACGTGGATAGGCGTGCACTTTTCTAAAGCAAATTGGTTACATTTTTTAATTCTGCTATCAAAATGGTTGACCAGTTAAACTAGGTTATTAGATAAGTTTTGGTGACTAATTCCATGTGAGAGAGGAAACAGCATATGAAAAAATTGAAGCCATGATCAGGTCACCAACCGTTACCCTAAAAGGCCCGGAGGGGGGGGGGGGGGTGGCGGAATCCGCCACTATACATTTTCTCTTCTCCGGCTATCTACCTATTGTTTTTTTTTCCGAACTGCCGCCGAAACTACTGATTTTTTAAAGCCTTGCGCTCGATTTAAGACATTTTTTAACAAAATCGGACCTACGGTTATCACGCTCTGCGTTACGGACGTCTTCTTTCTTCTTTTTGAGTATGAGGCAGCAGCTAAATATGTTGTCGCTTGGAGCCAACTCCTGTTTGATGGTTGAGGTTTGAGAGATTCTGTGTCCAACCGTGGACGAAAGGTAGGGCACTCATGAGAAGTTGATCCTGTGCGAATCCTGTTATAAAGTGTTTGGGGAACCCATTCCTGCGTGGGGGATGCTGCCAGGTGGTAGTTTTCTTTCTAAGGTGCAAGAGAGTTGATCGGGTCTTGGGGTATCTAGCCAGGCATGTATTCCTTCTGTAAATGTTGCAAAGTGACGGCCAAGTTTAGAGCAGCGTGGTGGGCAGAAGCGCAGTCCTCCTGTCTACCGAGTCTAGCCGCGTGTGGCGTCCTTCTCCGATCTGCCAGATCTCAGGCATTGGATGAAGCTTCTTCCCCGGGTTCAGAAATTCAAGACAAATCTTGTAAAGAGTGTCACATCCCATCATCTCATCAAGAGATGGGAATGATAACATGCGAACGGCAGCCACTTGGGATGGTCTTCTTTGATATCTTAATAAAGAGTTGACAAGTCCTGTGTAAGGAATTGGTCAGGTTGGAGGAGGCTGGTGTCGGGAGGTTGTGCACTTCTGAATCCACGAGGTTCTTGAACTGTCCCAGGTCTGCCTTGCGGAAGTTCCACCATTTTCCTGGCTTTGTTGGTACAGGTTTTTATAGCAAGGCTCTCCTGAGCGATCAGTCATGGTCTGTCTGTTTTTGGGCTTCGGAAAGCGGCCGAGAACAGTAAGCCTACGGTGAAGGAGATGGTGTCCATGTTTGTGAAAGCAAGGTCAGAGGGTTTGTAACGTATTCCACCTTCCAGAGTTGAAGTGTCTGGTTGCTTGGGGTCCGTGTAAAAGTTTACACCGGATTTTGAGGCCATCCTCCTAGGGTATGCGTCATCATGGTTGGTTTTCCTATAACCCCAGGAATCTATACTGTTAAAGTCGCCAGCGTAAATTCGGGTGCCCCATAAATGGTAGAGAGTCTGCTTGGAGCCGATGGTTAGGTGTCTTGTAGACATTGATTGGTGACATGAACACCTGCAATAATTAAAATATAAATAGCAAAAAAAAAAAAAGGAAGAATTAAAAAGAGTCGTTGCACATTCCAGGGTGGAGTCTGCAGGAGATTTGCAATTTGTTTCCAATTTGGGCTGAGTTACTCGTCAAAAGTGGCAATTCCCGTGGATAGCGCGTCTCGGTGTGTGCAGCTACAGTGTAGCCGCAGAATGTTCAGAATGGAACTGTCCATTAGCGTGGTGTCTCTTGGAGGAGATCGCAGTGCAAAGCGTATGTTTGAGGGGGTTAAGAGCTTTCCAACAAAAAACAAAAATGTTTAGTTAGGATGTCACTGATATGCCTGACTTGACATCGGGTGATGCCTGTCCTAATAGGGCAACGTGTGCCAGACTGGCATCATGCGTGGTGTCCTCTGCGGGGGCATGATTAAATACAGTGAGATAATAAAGACAACAGATGTGTTAGCTTAGCCTCAGTTGATTATCATTCGCCCTTAAAAGATCAGTTACCGGGGTTCACCACGAGAGGTTGATGTCTTGAAACCCAAGATGCGGGCTTTACGTATCGCGCACTGCGTGAAAAAAGTGAAAAGAAAAGCTATTTCCTATTGAAATTACACGACACACAGAGCAGAAATCCAGTTTTTTTGTGCTAACGATACAGTTAACACAACAACCTATGTTTTATATTATTTATTGATTTCTTTTGTAGTACGAGTATGTGTTCGCATACTTGACACAAAATCCAACCTTTGCTTGAAAAATAAAGGCGAAAAACACCACGATTTTGCGATTTTTTGCAGTCTTGAAGAAGAGACTGCTCCGGTCCAACCCCCTTTGAAGAGCACACCAATATGGCCCAATATTTTACTTTTTTTGATAAACACTTTTGGTGTTTCTGCTGCTGAAAATACCCATACCACTATTTCTGCTTGATACATTATTCCTATAACTCTTTCTTCATGGTCAACAAATTCAAAACTCCCCCTGTGTGCTTTGGAGAAATAGTGACCTATGCGATGACTTTTCAATCAAAGAAAAAGTTAGAGCCTTCCCCTGGCCTAGAGTGACCACCCTGCATATTTCATCCCTATGTACTGCTCAGGCATGACTACTACTGAATCACTATGGGGGGGGGGGGGGGGGGGGGGCCATGTCCCCCTCTGGTCTATGATGATCTTTTTGGGCATTGGGAATGGCAGCTTAAAACTATACATAGTAGACAATGATTACTGAATTATTTGCGGTCACTATTCCAACTTTATTGATTTGTACTTGTAGGTTGTAGGCCTCCCATAGAGACAGGCCAAGTCTTACTGAGCTTTCTGGATTTTCGTGGGAAAGTACTTTCCCTTGATCTAACGTGTGGCTGTGCTAATCCAGATTAAAATAAAATGATGTCTATCTCTTAGCCTACCACTTCAAATATTCATATCATGAATGAACCGTATTACATGAGGCCGTAGGCCTCGTGTGAAACGACGCCTAACCATAGGTTTCTTCCGTATTACGTAAACAAACCTGGAATAACTATAGCTGTGAATTACAAGGTTGTAACTGACATTTTTGGACTCTGAAGGTATGGATTTGTTCTAGCTATCCTGTCATACAACTTGACATACGTACTTTCAGACTGCATTTATCTAACAAGTCGGCCATTACCGTCGATAAATCATACCTGAAGATAAAATCCCCCTAAATTTATCCCATATACTAAAAATGAGTCATTATTTTGATAAGATGCGCTCGCAGGTATAGATGAAAATGTCACATACCAAAAACTCTGCGGAATGTGCAGTTGATTGAAAACATTTGACTGATTGAAACAGTGAGATTTTATATATGTTATAAAGAAAATACACATATTTAGACTTATTCGGCAATCTACGGGCATAATGGTTCTTTGTGTTAACACTTAAGTGACCACAGGGTTTTCACTCCCGTGGTGCTCAAAGGGGGGGGGGGGGGTTCCATGGGACCCCCCCCCCCAAGGCCCCACTTCCCCTCGAGGAAATTTTTGCACCGCAATGATACCACATGTGAAGGAGCATAAGACAAACCCAAATCCGCATCAAAAACATGAGATTTGTTGATTTTGGGTACAAATTAGAGGCAAAACAGTGTTTTCACAACACGCGAAAATGGGAAAAAGACGGAAAATTCGAATGAGCGTTGTGCTACACAAATTTGAAAACTATTTTTATGTTGCTACTACTCTAGAAGACCCAATTACTTATATTTTAAACACAAAACCGCAGTTTAGGGATTTTTTAAGGGGGGGGGGGGTTGAAAAATACACGTCAAAATTTCCATAGGGTTTGTACAGTAACGGTTTGGCAACGTATCACTGATGTGAAAAGTGTTTGGTTTCAGCAATAAAGTAATTATTTTAATGTACTAATTAATTGTTCTAAATGTATGTGTGACTTTTGTGAAAAAAATTGCTTTGGTCTCGGTTCTATTTCTATTTTAAAAATATTCTCAAATGATTCCGTTAGTGCACAGGGGGGGGGGGGTTCCATGGGAAACCCCACTAATTATTTCATTAACGGCTGGCCGATTTTAATTATTTGGGATGAAAAGAAGGCCATTTAAAAGTCAGAAAATTGACAAAAAATTTCGGCGAAAAATCGCACGAAAACGGCCCAGACGCGGAAAACAAATTTTGGGTTCCCTAGGAACCCCCCCCCCTGGGCACTTAAGTGTTAATAAATAATCAATTAAAATTGCTAATGAAAACACGCGAAAAAAAATCGTTTCCTCGTACCCACGAGAGTGCTCAATGTCGCTCACCAAATTTCGAACGCTTAAAAAATGACTCTTTAACGGTTATAAATATGCGCCGATGGCGTTCCTACTGTTACATGGACAACAACCACCCTTTTGGATATCAATTTTGTACGACCCCAATGGCAATACGCTTACTGTAGAGTGCTTTCTTGGAGGTCAATCCGAACTTTGTCTCGAAAAGATCAAATCAAATTCATTGTCCAGTTCAAAATTTCACACTTTACACATGTTAAAATGTTCCTATTTACCAGACTTTACCTTTAATTACGGTAGACCCCAATTATTCATACTCTTCACGCTTTATTACCTATACCTAAACTAAAATTAAATTGTGAAGCCTGAACCATGTAAATACCCTATGGCTAAAATCTACTCCACCTTTTGAAAAAAGTTAGTATTTAAACACTGACCGTTATTATATTTTCCGAATATTACGCTCTTTTGTAACTTACTTGTTTTTATGTAAGAATACGAACTATAAAAATCGTTTTAAACCTCTAAAATGTGTTTTAAAACCTGAAAATTAAAAATTCTGATTAAAAATAAAATTAATTTAATTGAAAAACGTATACAAACACACCATATATATTTAATTTTAGCATATTAGCATCCGTAAAGTATGTAGTGTAGTGGATAAGGTTGAGGACTTGTTCTTAAGGCCCTGGTTCTAAGTCTATGTAAGGTACATGTATAGTTTGTTCATAATGATGTTAATTGGTGACTTTAGGATGTGTTCATGCATGAACATAGAAAACAAAGTGTTTCACCTTTTTCTTTTCTTTTCTTCACGTTTTCCTTCCCCTTTTCTTGCCTTCCTTTTCTCACATTGTTTGCCTGAAATATAACTTTTTTTACAACCCAGTGTACGTAAATACAACGTTTGTATGAACGCATAGCTACAATGTGAAAATGTTGGTCATAGGATTGTAATAACGTTTTATTATTCTTAATATGGTTTAAACAAGTCAAACAACGCAACATAATGTTAAAAGCTGAGTTTTTACGGTCCGTTAACTTTTACTTCCTTGCAATGGTTTTCCGTATTTTTATAGACTAACGCTTATCCAATTTGTTTTGTTTTTTTGTTTTTTTGACAATCGTTTGTGTTGTGGTGTTTTTTTTTTTTTTTTTTTTTTTTTACAAATAAAATCAGAAATAACCCTTCCGGTGGGGTTGATTCTTCAACTCCAACGGTTTGTTGAATAAGAAAATCATTCCTTTGACAACATATAAAAAAATCACAATTTTCGTGTTCGTCAAGAATTCGCTTTACGTGTTAAAAACCGATGGCGACGTCTGAAATTGGGATTTCATGACCGCCCTCCCCTCGTGTTGAGAATTTTTAACCCCTGGTGCAATGGACTACTTACTTACTTCACTAGGGGTCCGAGATTGTTAACACAAAGGCCATAACGTATTGCTGCAGAACGCGTTGCGAGAAGTACAACGCGGTTTGCGACCTTTCGGCAACGCGTTGGCGACACTTTCAGCAACGCTTTGCTGTGTCGGCCCACTCAAAACTCATGAATTTGCTGTTACGTATTTCAAAAAATAGAACCACAACGCGTTGCTAGATACTTTGCAACGCGTGCAAGCAAGCAATACGTTATGACCCTTATTGCCTTCCAAAAAAACCAAAAAAAACGCGTTGGGAAGCTTACAACGCGGTTGTGAAGCTCGCAACGCGTTGTGATGGCTTGCAAACGCGTTGTGAAAGCAATAAGGGGCATAACGTTTTGCCGCCACGCGTTGTGATCTATTTTTTGAAATACGTCACAATAAATTCTGAATTTGATTGACTGACCCCGCAAACGCGTTGCCCGAAATTTAGCAACGCGTTGCTACTTTCTCACAACGCGTTGCCGCAATACGGTTATGACCCTTATGGCTTGGGAACCTTGCCAACGCGTTGTGAAGCTTGCAAACGCGTTGTGAAGCTCGCACGCGTTGTGAGGTGTCGCAACGCGTTGTGAAGATTTCCAAACGGCGTTGCAAGTATCTAGCAACGCGTTGTTGGTGGCCTATTTTTTGAATACGTCACAGGAAATTTCAAATGATTTTGATTGGCCGACACAGCAACGCGTTGTTTGAAAAAAAATGTCCACGCGTTGACGAAATGTCGCAACGCGTTGGGCGACTTTCTCGCAACGCGTTGCCAGCAATACGTATGGTCCTTTATGGCTGCCCATAAACGTGGGTTCTATGGCGAGTTCGTCCAAAACCTTGTCAGACCCAATATTAAAGTATGAATGTCCATTGTTTTTTGAAACCAAATTGACCAATGCTAACAAGGATGGCGGGGCTTGTATCTGGCGGGTTTATCTCTGTGATCTGATAATCATGAGCCCTTCGTGTCCCGTGTTGGCTATGATACACTCACAGCGTAAGTGCCAACATTTGAACATTTTTTTGAAAAAGAAATCCCAACGCCAATTTTTATTGAGGGCAAACTTAATTTGATCGGTATTCAATCTTAATAAGTACATATTCATTGTTAGTTGTGCGAGATTAGAACTGTTTATGACTTGTATTAGCGAGCAATCGTGGAATAATCCCAGCAGTGTGAACGGCATGTGCCGTAAACTTGCCGCTGCGCGAATTCTAAGCAAGGATCATTTCATTGATGACCTCATTGCCTTTGTTTTGCTGATATATTTTGGGGCTGAATCGTCTTCCTCGTGATTGGCTGTAGGGGGAAATGAGCTTATTTGTCAAAAACCTGACATTGTTTACGGCATCCTGTAAATTTTTTCCGGGATCATTTGAACAATTATAATGCAGATTTAACGTAAGTTTTTTTCTACCCTTACCCCTCTCTCAAAACAGCAAGGCAATGTCTCTCCACGGTTGTACCCTCTGCCTTGTCATGATTGCATCACACTTTTGGACCTGCACACAGATATCAACACGTGTCGTAGCCACGTATCTCTGGCGTGCATGTACTCCATACCATACTACTACTACTCTCCTCTTCTCGAAAAAACAGCGGAAAACAGTCACAAACTTCACAGAATCAGTCACAAACTCCATAGATTTAGTGCACTGATTCTCCTGCGAAATCCCCAAAATTCAATCATGTTATTTTGCATGCATTATAGCTACATTTTGAATGTCGATAGATTTCGATTTTCAAGAATGAAAATAACTCATTTTTCCGATAGGTAAAGGTAGATCCTTGCACGTAACTTTAAAATCAAAATCACAAGAAAGTACGAATTTCGTGTAAAATATTACCAACTCTGAATGTTTTTATATCGATGAACTTGCATTCATCACATCTGATTATTTTTCAATAAAAAACACAATATTTTTCGTCCGATTCCTAAATGCATCCCTTCAAAGCAATTTTGACGATCGCATATCATTTGTATATCTGATGATTGACATTTCTAACTATTCGAATCCACAGAATGCAGATAACCTGACCGCAGGTGGACAGTACTAGTCGATTTTTTTTTCCGAGGGGGTGGTCACTGAACTTTCGCTGTCACAAACAACACCTTAGCGGGATCATCAAGGGAGCCCTCTATTGAATGATTATTTTCGCATAAAAGCCGGTATGGTGTAAACGAGCCCTCTATAATGAAGGTACTTTTTTTTTGTCGTATCATGTCATAAGGTCTAATTAAGCTTAGTTACGACGTGAAATGCGTCACGATATTAGAAATAGAAGAAATGACAATAATATAATAATAGATGATAATGATCATACTGGATTAAATAGATCGGGACAGAACACAAAGAACTTAAAAAATGGCAAACATCGACTATGGCATAGTCCTAAAGTATTTTACGCTCTAGTTTATTTTACGTTTCTGCATGATTGGTCCCAACTGCCAGTCAATTGCCTGTTTTTTACAGGTTTATTTTTTAACAAGTTACCGATCAACATTCACATACCATCTGTCAATATCGTTGCTGCTTCATATTGGCTTCAACTTCTTCTAAGAATTTTTCGTTGTTTTGCTCGAGGACACATTAGAGTTCGCAATTATGTCCGTGATGCATCTTTTTATCTTTACAGATTCATCGCATTCGCAAATATTAGATTGTGATTCCACATCAACATCTCGTCCATTCTCTTTGTCTTCTTAGCTGGACCGCAATAATGCATTTTCTGTTTGGTTTACTGAGAACATTTCGTTTTTCTCCTCAACGAGTTCAGAATTCCCTTACGCACGGCCTAATAGGCTGTTCTGTCTATATAATTATCACCCTCTCATTTCACTCATACAAATATTCTCCTCCTGTGCCCCCAGTTAATGCCAACATCCTCATGACTATACCGAACCTTTTGCCAAACTCGCATCATCTAAGCTGTTGGAACAGCATACCATATTTCCCACTGAATCCATGGAACTTCAAAAAAAAACCAACTCGAGAACTTTCATGTTCAATTAATTGTGTAGCTGCCATGTTATACTATCCTATTTTCTATTTTCATATTTCATTTATTTAATTTTTTATTAGCGCTTATAAACGTTTCGTCGCTGGGCGGGAAAAATCTCATATGTGCATTTGATCTTTAACCCTCGTCTTACCGGGGGGGGGGTTGCCACCCCCTATCAAACTTCGCTCCGGTGCGCTAAAACGCAAAAAAATCGTAAACAGCTTCTAGGTAATCGTTCTCTCATCCTTTCCGGTCATTTTAGCGAAAAAAAAAAATGTGAAGGTAGCACCTTCACCGGGGTTAGGGTATGCCGTCAAAGTCGAAGGGTAAGGGGGGGGGGTTGCCACCCAAGGATATTTTATGGTGTTTGTTTTTTCGAAAATATTATGCACAGTATGGCTCTAAAATACTTTGTTTATGTAAAACTAGCCAATTGCCATCATTTAGAGCTGAAAACCGCATGAAAATCCGATATTCCTAGGTTGTTTAGCGCAAAATTGGATTTTCGCCTATTTTCTATGGAAAATGCCAATTTTGCCGACTCGCGGACTTGATGACGTCATTGTGACGCCATACTAGGTATGTTGGTACTTATTTTGGTATCAATGGAAAGAGGAGGACCATAGCTATCCACTGGTATCAAAATCATAAGCATCAGGTGCTTTATAAAAATCCCCCCCCCCCCTTGGTAAACCGTGTTAAAAAAAGCTTGGTAAGACGAGGGTTAAGAGCAAACATCACATGTAGTAAAAACGGTAACATGAAAAAAAAATCATATGTAACACTTTCGGGAGACACCAAAACTGAATATCTTGCTGTTATGCATTGCACATGAAGGGTTTTCCTTTCTAAATATATTTAAATATTTTTTATCAACATTCTGAAATTCAAACTATAGAACCCGGTGCGAACAAAATGCACATATGAGGTTTTAGAAGTGGGCCCAATTTTTACATAAGTGGTTTTGTATTTGACCTCTGCAATTACACATGAGATTTTCCCCGCCCAGTGACGATTTGTATTTTGCGCTTTATAAACGCTGTTAATTATTATTGTTATTATTATTCGTATCATTATAAGCTTATGTAGTAGGTCAAGGAGGAAATAGCTACTGTTATGCACTAATTAAGACTTTAGGGCGAAATTTCGTTTCCCCCAACGTTTCGTTTCCCCTGACCATTCTCTTTACACTTAACAGATTCTCCATAGCACCACTGCCTCCATAATTGGAAATGTATTCCAACAAAGTAATTGAATATGATCTATAACGAGGAAAATTACCAAATAAATCCTTTTCCCCGCTGGTTTCTGTGAAAAAAAAAATTGGATGTCATCAATCAGACTATGCAACTTCGAGAATGAGGAGTGTTCCATTAAAATGTTCCATTAAAAAGAAAACTAACCCCATTTAAAAATCCCCTTTTGCCTCACTTCATCACCTGATCTTATGCTCCGGCTTTTTACTTTTTAACCTCGCATGTTAGGTCAATTAGGCTAGGCAGGGAGGCTCTATAAAGCGAAAGTACCTTTCACGGGCATGATAAAGAACCTTTTATTGATTGCAAATGCCCTAGAGAGATTGTTTTTGTTCATTTTAGTGCATTCGCCACTTTACTTCTAATATCTATCAATTTGAAATATGGGATTGACAAGCGCTGCTAAATTGAATCAATATTTAAGCCTAAATACGCGTTGCTTTGTTTCTATATATGTTCTGATATCTTGGAAGTTAGTGTAACGCGCTTTGATGGGAGATACA